>PVIU01025664.1:0-23321 GCA_004026605.1 Ondatra zibethicus
TGGTAGGCAGGAATGGCAGGGAACAATGGCAGGGGGCAATGGCAGGGGGCAATGGCAGGGGACAATGCAGGCAGCAATGACCAATGCTCACAGGCCACTGGGAAGCTCCACTCCAACCTTTTCTGCTGTTGAGGTCAGAAGACACCACAGCACTTACTGTAGCATTTACCTTTCCAAGAGGAAGGACATTCAGCCAGCTCTGTCCTAACCATCAAAGGGCAACCATCAGAGATCAGCTTTTTCACAGCCAGCTCCCCACAGGTGCTTCAGCCCAGTGCACAGACATCATCACTGGGATTCGTTTTTAGCCTGGACAAAACTGAGTAACGTTTCAAAATTATGAAGATGGCAGGTGTTTGGGCCTGTATGTGTTTGTGAGTGTGTGTGTGCAAGCAATCACAATTTTGAACATAAATATGTCAACCCTTTAAACATTCATCTTAATAAATATTTAATTTCCAATATTGTCAAAATAAAATATTGGGGGTATTTTAAAAAGATGTCATCTGCTATTTGTCTTTTCCCATATCTGATGTTTCTCCATTTTGGACAAAAGTATGGATTGATTTTAGAAATCAAAACCAAAATTTGTGTCTAAAATAAATGTTAGTTACAGGTCAAGGGATCTCTTTTGTCATCCTTTACTTTCCCCTCTCTTAGTACAGTTCCTTTTCTTCTGTTTAGTATCTCTAAGAAAGGGATAGATTAAAGACAATAAAAACATTTTTTAAGGTACAAACTCCATGAGGCTGACAAGATGGCTTGGGCAGGTAAAGCTCTGGCTGTCATGCCTGATAACCTGAGTTTGATCCCCAGGACCGACATAGTGAAAGGAAAGAGCAAACAACCACAGGCTGTCTTCTGAGCGCCACATGTGCGTGCGTGGACATGCACGCGCATCTGAGCGCCACATGTGCATGCGTGGACATGCACGCGCACACACACACATACACACACACAAATAAGTGCAATAAATGTTTTAAACTACAGACTACACTGTAGCCATCATAAAATCTGTAAGTAGCAGATTGATCACAAATGAACCGAGTATCTGTGTATCATTCGTGTTAAGTATTTTAGGCACCCGGAATAGATGCTGAGGAAATCTTCATAAAGATGACAGACTGGCACTCAGGATTAGCAAGAACCAAAGGAGTTCTCACATTTGTGAAGCTGCTATGAGCTAAAATAAAAAGGTCACATGCTTGAAATACTTGGGTTAGTTGTCCATGAAGATCAAAGAGGTAAAGGTATCTCATTAGGAATGTGCTTCCTAGTGAGGTGTGGTTGGCTGATTTTTCTAGAATGGAAAAAGATTGCCATAATCCTAGCAACTTGGAGTCTGAAGTAGGAACATTGGCACAACTTCAAGGCAGCCTGCACTATACAGCAATTGGCAGGCCAGCTTAGGTTACACAGCGAGACACTTTTGCAAAACCAGAAACTAATAGTGTGTTTATGGCTGGTCTGAGTGATTCCACTGAAAAGTGACTTCTGCTTAAAATGCAATTGATAACCTAAACAACAGTCGTTTCTGCGGAGGGGAGGAGAGCTGCCCCCTTAGATACAAAGATATGGTAGGAAGGGTCTAGTTCCCTCATATGCTTTAAATGCAGATGAGCAGTGGCCAAATCATTCTGATTCAATCTTAATCTCAACTGTCCAAGTGAGGTATACCTCCCCAGTCAAGTTATCATGAGAACACCCAAACTTTGTCAGGTATCTGGCAGAATGCTGAGCTAATGGCAACTTCTGTCAGTAATTTCATTCCCTTCCCTGAGAGGCAGGGAGTGGAGCAGCACCTCCTCATCTGAAGGATGGCTCCCCATCCTCCCCGTCCCCATGTGCTGGCTCCCCATCCTCCCTGTCCCCATGTGCTGGCTCCCATCCTCCCTGTCCCCATGTGTTGGCTCCCCATCCTCCCTTTTCAACAGGAGTTGAAAAGATTGTTCTCCAGAATTGTTTAAAAGGCTATCATTTTATGTATTTTATTGTTGAAGAAGGCAATTATAAAGAAATGAGAGCTATCATTGGAGTTCTCACAGCAAAGTACCAAGGAAAATGTTACCATTTGCACACAATGTTTTCCACTTAAACACATCTCAAGAAATTCAACAAGGAAATGAGGGAAAGTGGATTTCACATCAGAAAAGAAGTGGCTGAAATAATAGTTGAGGCTGTCCTGATGAGGCCAACGTTAGTCACCTCTGATCTACTTCTTTCCTGTTCTTTATCAGCACACGATAGGCGTAGATGGCTTCATGTAGTATGAAGTACACAACTCACTTCTTGCTTGAATGTATTTCCAGTTGTGTTTTCATTTTTGTTGTCTTCATGTTGTTTCATATAATAAGTCAGTGTTGACCTTTTGGTACAGTTACATTTATAAAGTTGAACTATTGCGTATATAGGTTTCTTGGAATGTGTTAAGCAACTGACCCCTGTAAAGAATATCGCACTACGGTAGCTCTGCTGTTAGTTCTGCAAAGATACCGATGGCCACATTGAGCAGAGTCACTATCTCATACGAGCTGGATCCTACGTTTTAGGAGCAGCGTCCTACAACTTAGGAGGCTAGTCGGCACTAGCAGCCTGAACGGAGGACAGCAGGTTAAGGTGGCAATAGGATGGGAGGAGGGCTTGGATAGATGAGTGGATTCACTCTGTAGGATAGGCTGCCAGATACCCTTTCTGCAGCCACAAAGATGGAGCTTGCAGAGCTCTCCTCTGCTCAGACTGTACCACGTTTGTTAAACAACAAAAGTCATGGGGTGTTGGCACTAAAGCCAACAGTTGCAACAGGGAACTAACCCAGGTATCATGACTCTTTCCAGGTAGTAGGTGTAACCTTGAAGAAAAAATGGCACTGTCTTCAAAAAAGTGACCTGACCCTGGCTTTGGTGGGTTTTTCTGCAAGAAATGCAAAGCCCCGCATGTGTTTATGATTCAACCTTTCAGCTGACCACTGCTTTGTTCTAGAGTTCAGCATGAAAGGACTAATTTTTGTTTGGTTTTTATTTCTGTTTTAGTAAAAAGCATGTCTGTTGCTAATTCTAGCTACTATAGTTGCACATGTAAGAATTCTCTCTTTGTAGTTTATAGATTGGTAGCATTTCAAATAAATGACATTTTGAAAAAGTCACCTGAAATTTTTTGAGATGCTTATCAATTCATATCTTCCTTTTTATCGCAAGAAGAGTCTGAGTTATTGTTTTTCAATTATACCTTATAATACCAGATTCATCCCTTTAAATATAGTAGGAATTTGAATATAAGCATGCCACTTTGTTTATTGCTATATTATTAGAATGTCTTAGAGCATGGAAAGACTTTTTTGCAGATGATTTTGCTCTTGAAAAGTTGCAGAAATAAATGTTATAAGACAGATACTTTTCTATAAATGAGCATAGCTTATGAACATATAGTTAAGTTGATAGCATGCAATGTCTCCCTCAAACAAACTTAATATCTGAAAGACATGTTAAATGGCTGAATAGTATCCCAATACATCTTTCCCCAGAATTCAGAATTATGCTATTATCTATTTTAGGAAAGTCAGTTTGCTTCATTAAAGAGGAAGCCTGGAGTTCTTGTCTACCCCAATTGACTCTACAATGAAACATCAAGTTTCCCTCTGTTCTTCCAGAAGTCAGTGAACCTAAGGATCAAGACTTTGCAATCTTTTCAGAACACATATGCAAATTATTACTGATACATTTGAGAAATAATAGCTCCAGTACCTGCTATTCATCTTGGAAAGAAACGCATTGTCATTTAATAATGCAGCCTTTAAGCCAAAACAAACACATATTAAAATCTATTAACTGTACAAAAAAAGTTTCCTTTCTTGCCATAAATATAAGCTATGATTGGCTATATTTTAGGAGGTTAGAACCTGAGTAAATGGAGGGGTTTACTCCCTAAGTGGAACCTGCATTTTAGATATCTTTGCAACACCTAAAATACTAATATAGCCCAAGCCCTCTTGTGTTGCATCAGGTGAGGCTGTCCAGTGTTAGGGAGTTCTGGAGTTAATTCCCTTTCCAGACGATGCCCTCCACAACACACACTTAACACCTGTCCACGTGTCTCTTTGTGAGGCAGCTATAAGTAGATTGACCGCACAAATATTTTATGTGCTTTTAGTATTAAATGATTTTCTCCAGGGAGGCTCTGGCAAGAGACATGAAAAAACTTAAAGTTTCTGTTTTAAAAGTATTGAGAGCTTATTGGGAAAGTGATGTTTTGTCTTGTTCAATGATGACATATCCATAGTTACTCTCATAAACTTGATTCGATCAACTCAAAGGATAGAAGGATAACACATCTTGCTGGTTCGCAATTCTCTTTATGTTGGACGAAACAACACCAGATACAGCAAGATCACTGTCCCAATGGGAATAGTTTACTTGTGTATTTATAAGAATTCTTCAATTAAAAGTCATGTGTAAAATTGCACTGAAGTTCCTTGGTCTCAAAACCGTTGAGTTTAGGGGAAGAAATTCTACTTGACTCAGGTCAGACCATCCCACAGAACACCATGAGTAAAATCCTGGTACGTGAAGCCACTGTAGAATACTTAAGAAATGAAGTTTGTATACTCCTTCTGCCAAATTCACTGAAAAATTAGATTCCAAGAACACTCGGTGAAAGCTCTTAGCACATCAGATTCTGGTTCTAATCTCTGCCTCAACCCAAACTATCTAGGGGCTGCCCAGTCATAATTTATACATGAACACAACAAGAAAGTCAGAGCATGCTAAAACTGATACTATAAAAATATGTTCCTCTCATGTTAATTGCCTTCAAATATATTATACTTATAAAAAAGGCTATGTTAAACAGGTCTGCTGTGAAGGGTGAAAAAGTAGCTAACTAAAAGTTCACAATTAATCTTTGAGATTTTGTGTGTTTTCTCCTCAGCCAAAAGCTTCAAGATCCCCTGGCAGCAGCCCACCTCTTCACTCATGTCGGATCGCTCTTTAAACGTTAGCCTCTCTTGCCATAAATAACTTCAAGATGCCTCCTGACACATGCCTTGTTGGTCTCACTGTTGTAGGGGAAAGGCTCTAGGGCTGCAGATAAGGCTGTTGCCATGGTGATGAAGGAGATACCGAGGGAGGAGTCTGCAGAAGAAAAGCCCCTCCTTACTGTGACATCACAGGTGGGCAGACCCATAGGGTTCCTGTAGGAAGCTGACATATGTTAATGTATCAAAAACTGTGATCATCAGCTAAAAAAACAAAAACAAAAACAAAGAAAAATAGTAACTCAAGCCAATCTTTTTTTAAGCAGTTTCAATGAAACAACTGTAAAAATATCAATGGAAGCCAAAATTTCAAAAGAAAAAAAATTAGTTCTTGATCATGAATATTAATTTTCATTACTGAACCTTAGTTTTAAAACCTAAGACAATATACGTACAAGTATAGCACTCTGCTTCTTTCAAAGGAGTCTTGTTGACTTTGAGAAATACCAATAACAAGCAAAAAAATGGAATTCCTGAATAAATCCAGTCATATTATATACATATGTCAGTTTGCCAGTAGATGCTCTAAATTTTAATGTTAAATATATTTCTGTTGTGACTTTGCATACTACACATTTGTCTATACATATTTATGTCAATAACTAAGTTACAGGAATGAGCCGGAAGTCCCCGAGTCTCCATGCAGAAAATGGCTCTCTGTTCCTCCCCACGCTTAGTGGCCTTGATGAGGAAATGCCATCTCTAGTTCAAGTCCTAAAGGGCCATTTTCAGCCTTTATTGTAACACACATGGGGAAAAAGTCACATTTGTCTTTGAAGGCATGCTGAAACTGATCCTGCACATGCCCGGGGACTCCCGAAACATCCTGTAAAAGTCTCCATAAATATCTATAGCACGACTCATCACCACCCCGTGCAATTTCCAGTTTTAAATTCTGAGATATAAAATATTTTTCTTGCATTTATCATATAATTTAGATTAGGTTGTTATGTTAAACATTTCATTTCTTCCATAACACATTCGTAAATGCAACTATTCTCCTCCGATTATGCACACGGCTAGAATTAGAAAAATGGCCATTTACAGCCCCCATGAAGAGCATTTCTGTCAAAAGCTAAATTATGGCAGCTTATTTTCAGAATATCAGCAGATCTGGTCCCCAGCTGCTGCCAACATGTGTGGTTTTATTTTATTCCAAATGCCATGTTGTAAGTACTGAAAATTATATAACGCCAACATTAAATAAAGTTTTAAGTTATTAAAGATTTCTAGGATTGGGAAATTTTCTGTTGTCAGCGTGGGCTCACTGTTGTTCCCTTCGGTGTCATCAAGTGTCTGTCCCTTACTGAGCTGACGTTATGAAGTATGTACCATTTTACAATGATCACCTGCCCATCAGAGTCAGACCTTTGTGAATCCCATATGCAAAATATCCAGCCCCTAATACTTCTGTGAATGATTGGCAGGTGAGCACTTGGCATTCCCAGCAGGTGATCAGCCACACACCTGTAATGATATTGGCTCTTGTGCCACACCATAGCATCTTGGGATACCACAATTAAGACAGGCTCCAATCATCCCAGAGTTTCCCAAGTCTTACATTTTGCTGTTACTTCCCAGTAATCATTTCCACATGTATGATATTAGCATTATAGTCTAAGCTTGAATTTAAATTTTAATGCACAATGATATATTTGATATTTTAGTGGAGAGAAGAAATCATGACAATCGTCACCCTCTCACATTCAGAACATTTGTGTGTGCCCTTTAAAATCTGTCTGGTGTTGTGTTGACTGTTTCTGAGAGACTGATTATGACTTTACTGCATGAAGACTGTGTAGCGCTTTCTTTGATGCTTTGTATCTTTATTGCATATTGGCCAGTTTATGAATCAGCAGGCAGAATTCTGATTCATAAAATGCCATGCACTTGTAATGATAATTCTTTGGAACTCAGCGACAGCTGTGATCGAATAATTTCTCAACCAAATGTGGTTTTATTAGCTAATATGTTTTCACATGACACACGAGTGGCTTTCCCCTGGTATGTACCAGTGTCATGCACAAGCCAAAAAGGAGGAGAGTGAGCTGAAAAAGTGAGTACTTCAACGGCAACCACAGCATCCAGTCTGTCTACCATGCCACATTTCTTAGCTGTTAACATCTGTGAATGTCCTAGTGTCTTGATATGTTTGTCCCCATGTCTCTTGTAAAGACCCCTGTGGCACAGCACTACATGCTGCCAAGAACAAGGACTCATCTTCATCCCTGGCACATCGACGCCAGCCATCGTGCTGTAGATCCCAGACATATCTAACGCTGCTTGCCACCCTCTCGGGATAGTCATAAAAGATAAACACAGAAATCGCACTGTGCTACATCACCGGGTTCAGTAACTGTTTGCTCAGCAGGCCAATATTTAAGCAGTTTTAACTTGTGATTACAATGGTTTGTTCTGGAACTGTTAGAAGAATTTAGCTAGCCATTCTCCAGTGATATATCTTCAGCAGATGAAACAAAGTCAAAGAATTGAAACAAAGCCAAAGACTGGATTTGAAAACTAGACCCCAGAAAGTATAATTACTAATTCTATAGGAACAAGTTCATGCTGTCTTAAATTAATGCTAACTCGGTTTGTAAACTAGCATGCATTGATGAAAGGGTTGAAGGAAAAACTCAGATTGCCAAATCTCTGAGGAAAAACTCCTCCAGGCCTGGCCTTTCCAGTGCAATGGTCACTGATCACGTGGCCACTGAGCACTCTGGCTTCTGAAAATTGAGACATGCTGCAAAAATTGCAAGAAGAAAAAAGGCTTTTAAGGCTTAATCCCAAGATATGCAAACTATCACACTGATCCTTTTTATTGATCACATGTTGAAATACCTTGGATATGCTGAGTTAAACGAGATGAGTTCTTGAAATTGTTTTTACTTGTTAACGACCAGTGAAGACTTTTATATAGTGTAAAGTGAAGACTTTTATAGTGTAAAGGTATACTGAATATATTAATGACCAGTGAAGACTTTTGTAGTGTAAAGGTATGTTTGCATACATTAAGTGAAGACTTTTATAGTGTAAAGGTATGATTGCATATATTAATGACCAGTGAAGACTTTTATAGTGTAAAGGTACATTGCATATATTAAGCAGCACTGCTGTAAGCTGCAGCTCTATAAACAAATCTAATTTTATGATAGACAAGAAACCCATGTGCCCAAAGATTATGCCATGGAAAATGAGATTTGTTTTTATGAGACAAAATGGCCTTAGTGAGTACATTTCTCTCTGAAGGAGATGTGGGAATGTTTGATTTTGGTAAATTTGGCCTCCTGGGTGTTTAAATCAAGGTATACCCAGTTCCTTTTTCCTCCAGAGCACAGTGTCTTAGAGCTGAGTTTCACATCTCTTCTGCCTAAAGGGTGTTTTCCTTCCTGCTCCACATCCATACTCTATCCGTTCTCCCTTCTTATCCCTCAATGGGAATCTAATTTTTCTGTGTGTAATAAGAAAGAAAGAGCAATGTCCTTAACTGGGAAAACATTCTCAAGGTGACTAAACATAACCTCACTTGGGTTCCTATCATCCACTTAAAATGATTGCCTTAAGTATATACACCTACCTTCTTTAGTAATAACACTGCCCACGTGTGGGATGGCATTGTCAGTTCCTTGCCCCACAAATGGATTAATTTTATACATCTAACTCTCCTGCCTGGAGAAAGTCTGACTGATCTTTAGATTAAGTCGAGGGTTTGGAGGTTGTATGGCTGTGACAAGAAGAACTACCATGGAGGATGGGGGTGCAGCTTGGTCAGGGGTGTTAGTACACAGGCACGCAAGGCCCGCTCAGGTCTGTTCGTACACGGACACCTAAGACTCTCGGGTATCAGGGCAGGTGTGGCCAGGCTCTGAAGATAGACTATTTAAGGGATGCTCCTCAATAGACTGAGCCACTTCATAGTCCATGTTAGAGAATCCTCCCCATGTGATCCCTATTTTGATGGACATCGCATGGATCCTAACCTGCTTGGAATTAATAAGCTATAAAGGAGTTCTATAACAAAATGATAAATGAAAACCTACCCCACAAATGACATACACTTCAAACCAACAATGTCACATACAATAAGGGAGTTTTTAAATGCACAGATGCATATTTGTGCTGTGTTCTCATAGACACAAAATGAGCTTAATAAAAATTCCCAATGCTTATTACTATAATATTTTACATCAACATTACAAATATGAGATTATCAGTTGTTTCTAGTTGATAGCTGACCTGGTTTCATTTCTGTTGCTGGAGAAAACACCTCCCAGAAAAGAAACCTGGGGGAGAAAGGAGTTTATCTGGTTTGCAAGTCCAGCTTGCAGCCAATCATTGTAGGGAAGTCATGGCAGAACCTAGAACATTGCAACCACAGTCAAGAGGGGGAAGAGTAGATATGCATTCTCTATCGCTTGCTCGTAGCTAGCTTCCTCCTTTCTTGTATTAGTCAGGGGCCCCCGCGTAGGGAATGATGCAATCTACAGTAGTCTGGGTGTATGTCAGTTAAAAATCAGGACAATTCCCCACTGGCATGCCCACACACCAACCTGATCTTCCCAGATGTTTCTATGTAGTGTCAAGTTCACAGTTAAGACCGGCCAGCACGCTTGCTTTATTGTTTTAACTATAAAAGTGATTCCTAAAGTGCTGAAATGCTTAAGCAACAGAGCGCAGTAATGACCTGATGGGAAATAAGCAGTGTTGCAGGAATTAACATCTTGTATGCTTTTGAGTACCTGAAATGCATTTTGCTTTATTGTTGATGTTTAGTATGTTGACACAGATTTTCACTCTATTTCTTCTAATGAAAAACCTAAGTGATAGATTTATTTGAAAATAAAGTTAAATTTTAGTCACAAAGTAAGTAATATGATTATACTCTCTTATTTAAGCAACAGAATGTATTTAAAAGAAAAATATTTTCCAACCAGGCCATGAATTGGAAAAAAAGCAAGGAGGGGTTGGAATGAGGAAGGAGAAATGATGTTATTATATTATAATCTCAAAAATAAACGAAATATTTTTAAGTAAAATATTTCCTTACAATTTGGTCCAAATAGACTGCATAATAAAATTAATTTTTTAAAAAAACACTAAAACTAGAGGAGTTAAAATAGAACTAAGACAAGGTCCTTTCAGATAAAATATTAAGATAGTAATCCATCAGAGCCACTGGTGTTCCTTACACCTGTGTGGCAGCATCTGCTGATCATGTCAACTGCCCAGTCTTAGTAGGTCACAATTCAATTGAAATCATTTGACTGAATATTTGATTAACAATAAAATCTAAAGACTCAATTGTCCTTTGAATCCTGAAATGATAAGGAAGCCCTTCATGCAAATCTACCTACTCACCTACTTTCTTCTGTACCCCCGTTTCTGTGTCTTCGGAAGTATTTTCCCTCAAACTGTCCAGGTGCAAGTTTCTGATTTAAAATAAAAAATGAGGTGAGGAGGTTGTGTCTTGTGGTGATTTTGCCACTCACCCGTGTCCAGTCCTTCTCGCCAGTGCTGGTGGCGTCGGTCTAGCATAAGCCTGAGTGAATGTCCACTGCTTTAGATGTTAATTCATGGCACTCTTCCCTCTTGGTAGAAAACTAACAGCCTCGATAGCATCACAAAATGCTGCTTAGGCACCCCATATTCCCCATCTAAAAGACACAACCCTGGAAGGAAATGGACCTGAATCTCTAGGAAGTCTCTAAGTATTTTGAAAGACCTAATCTCGCCATGGGTTGCTAGAATTCGGTATGAGGCCCGGGGCACCCTCATGATCATTCTGTTGTACAGTCAGCCAGTTTCACTACATAAAGCTGGTCAATATTTATTAAACCACTACTATAGGATGCAAAAAAAATAAGATGTAATAAACTCTCTAATGCCATGATGATTCTAGTCTAGTGAGGAGAAAAACATTAACACTAAGATGGTAGTATTACATAAGCACAGATAAGGAGATCATTTCAAAGGTGCTCACTCCCTCCACTGAAGAAGGTCAAGGTGTGCCATGGTAGGGGCGCCATCAAGGTGTGACATGGTAGGGGCTCCATCAAGGTGTGTGTTGTAGGGGCTCTATCAAGGTGTGTGTTGTAGGGGCTCCATCAAGGTGTGTGTTGTTGGGGCTCCATCAAGGTGTGTGTTGTAGGGGCTCCATCAAGGTGTGTGTTGTAGGGCTCCATCAAGGTGTGTGTTGTAGGGGCTCCATCAAGGTGTGTGTTGTTGGGGCTCCATCAAGGTGTGTGTTGTAGGGGCTCCATCAAGGTGTGTGTTGTAGGGGCTCCATCAAGGTGTGTGTTGTAGGGGCTCCATCAAGGTGTGTGTTGTAGGGCTCCATCAAGGTGTGTGTTGTAGGGTGTGTGAAAGACAAGTAAGCATCCATTGCCATCATGGGGCTTGTTTTACATGTGCTTGGAATTGAAACTAGAGCCTTGCACATGCTAGATACATATTCTCTCATGAGCTACATCCCCAACAACCTTTGAGCTGACGCAAATATTGAGAAGAGGCCACAGTCAGAGAAAAAACAGAAATGGAAAGATATGAACAGACTGAGACAAAATCTCACACCTAATGAAGTGGGCCTTTTAAAGTCAGCTATGATAATTTGATTAATCTAAGAAGCTGATCTCAAAATTGCACCACCTGACTCCGTTATTAGCAAAGAATTAGAAACCTTTGATTCACATTTTAATAACACCAATATGCTCTGTACCCAAAGTTTTAAATGAGGGAAATTGATGAAGTGTTTTCAAATGAACAGAAGTAAATCTAAATGCCAATGAGCTTCATCCTGCCAATGAATGAGGAAGGAATCCACAGCTCACAATTTGAAAGTAAAGTTTAGCAGGATGGTTTGGGGATTCCATTCAATTTGAACATTTTCTCTGTAACCCGAAATATTCATTTATTCTTAGATCATCACGAGGAAAACAGTCCACTTGTTAAGAAAGAGAAGGAGGGATGGGGAAAGCTGATCCTGTCTACACATTTAAAAAATACCATTGCCATGACTAAAACAATGTTCAATCCATTTAATTAGAGTGTGTAAAATACACATTGTTGTGCCTTAAGTTCTTACCAAGTCATTATCTCATTGTCAGCCATTTCTTGAATACCTTTTGCATGAACTTTCCCTACTAGAAGCTGTGAAGGCTATAACGCGCGAGCCGTGGTTGTCTAACCTCAGACCCTATGAGGGGATCTTTGTCTTCATGATGTCTCTTTCCTCATCGTCCACCTCTCCATCCAAGCCCAAGCTCTTTCTGCCACACTTTAATGGCTTTCATGCTCGCTGTCATCTGGCCTTTCATCTTCTTCACCTGGAACCCTCGCCTCATCCCACTGCAGCCAGGGCACCACCACACTGGTCCAGCCTGAGAAACGCTAACTCTAAAGGCTGTTCATGGTGCCCTCATGTTTTGTGTCCCTGGAGTGAAACCTCAAGAATGACACAGGGATAGGACATGACCATCACATGCTTCCATCAGTTCTGGAGTCAGCAATGGTCAAAAACAGGACACTGGACACCGAAGAGATACCAGTCCTGCAGAGGCAGGGGGCTAGAAGACTGGAGAGACATGACTCTGCCCTGGATTTATTGGGATCTTTCTGAGACACTGTCCCCTGGTTCCCATTCCTCCGGTGCCCATTGACTGTGAGAGGGCTATTGGCTCTTCCTTCCTTCGAGGACTCCATCTGAAATTGGAATGAGTGACTCCACAACACCAACGAAATCCTCCTGCCTCTGACAATCATGCTGCCCTGAAGAAAGCCCTTACTCAATAGTCCCTTTCACTCATTTCTCCATTTAGATGTTGATACAAACAATAGTTTCTCTGGAATTCGCCAAATAATACAGGGTGGTTCTTCAGCATTAAGAACTAAGAGTATCTACAAAGCTGAATATCCCAACATCCTAAGTTACAGGAACTCAGGCCTGTTCTGCAACCATGTACACAGAATCGGGATCCAGGGATAAATCCTGAGCCCTTCATTGTTTTGGAAAAGCGAGGACCAGAAAACATTGCTTGTAATATAACATGTGTTTATCTATACTAAAATTGATACAAGTTTAGTATTCCTATTCTGAAATCAGATCCAAAACTTATTAAGTTCCAGTATGAAGCTATGGGTGGAGCCTCTGGCTTCAGAGGTGTCAGCCAAAACACAGGCAGACACACAAAACTTATTACACAGACTTACCTTCAAGCATGTGTGCAAGGTGTGTATGAAATACACGTGAACTTTGTGTTTAGACAAAGGTCCTGTCCCTAAGTCAGCCCTTATGTGTTCACAAACATTTCAAACCAGACACTACCGAAATTCTCCTCCAAATCAAAATGTTAGTGAAGAAATAACCTGTATTTTTTTTAAATCAACACAAAGAGAATTTAGTTATACATAGTTGCCTGTTTGTAAACTTAGACTTTCTTTAGATAAGTCCTGATTATCAAAGAAATAGCTGTGGCATCATACGTAAGTATTTATACTTTTAAAGCCACAGTTGTGTTATGTCTCCTACATGTTAGCCAACAGGGCCAGGGGGCTGCTTGGTGAGCGCAGGCCTGTGAGAGTATAGTGCGGTGCCATGTTTGATGGTGACCGTCAGCCTCAGAAATCTTGGCACTGTGGAACCCACACCACATTCCACAGGAAATGTTCATTTCATTAACTACTGAGGGTCCAAAGAGCAAATGTCATCCACACCCACCATGATAGCTGGATCCTAGAAAGTGTCCCCCGCACAAAGTTGTACACAAACTGCCCGCATGAGAAGCAGATCCGACACAGAACCACCGGGGGTTAGTCATCTTGTCGTTTTCTGTTATCTTACTTGCCTTGCCAATGATTTCAAGTTCATCTTCCGATCCTAAGATGGAATTTTATGCCAGAAAATATTTCAACTAATTTCTAAGCTTGATTTGTTCACAGCATTCTTAAAAACTCAAATGTCTCCCCTAGAAACAAACTACAGGGAGCTCACAGACCCTCAAGACATAAAACTATTTCAAAATAAACAGCATGGACAATAGCCAAGAGGAAAAGAAAAGGCAAAGCAGAAAACAAAAGCAAAGGGATCAGAATTTCATTTATAGACTAAAGGAACATCTTTTAAAACAAACAGACCAAAAAAGGTCAAAACCCACCCCCACCTTAGGAACTATGATTCCCAGTAAAACGTCTCTTTGTATGTAGTAACATTAAAACTATCACTAAGTGAAGACTAATGCCGTTGGCTTAAACACTAGAGAAGGGTGTTCTCTAAGATGTCCCTCAATAATATCCACAAATATATAGGAAAATCAAATGTTTAATTCTCCATGAAAAGCTCTAATGGAGACCTGAGGTTTGATGCACTGTAGCAGCAACTGTGCGCTTGAGTGTCCAGGCTCTGATGACCATGGACTACTTTATTGACACTGAACCAGAGATACAATGACATGACATTGAGTGCAGTTCTATGTTCCGACTTGGCAGTACTCCAAAGTCCGGTGTTTCTTAATTTATGTTTCTTTTTTTTTTTAAAGTAAAACCTTGACATGTTAGTTATTAAAATTCTAGGGACTTTGAGGCACATCTTTTCTTGACCACAAGTAGAGCCAAACAGCTGTGCTTCTCCCAGGAAACCAAGACACCTATGCGTCTATGTGTATTTTCTCTTAACTATAGAAAGTGTGGATTCGAAGTGAAGCAATAAATAACTGGCCACTACCAGTAATTAGGAACACACTAAAACAGTTTTCAGTTAGAATTTTAAGTCTAACAAATTATTAAATTATAGAATTAATTGATGGAAAAACGGGGAAAATAGGAATCTATTCCCATAGACTATAGGTTCTCATAAATACCTACTACATGCCTAGACAGGTAACACAATAATATTTTCTTATCTCAGATAATATGTTCTCCAAAACCATGCTAAGGAAATGGGGTTTGGTTCTAGGTACCTTGAGCTTTTTAAGAAAGGAACAAAAGTAGTGTTCATCTAACCAATCGCACAGGTCCATGTGTGTGTGCATCTCACCCACCGACACCACATAGCTAGTCCTCATGAGAGTCCATCACCATGGAATCTGAAGCCCCTGTTCCAATGCTTTCTAGGACTTTTAGTCCATATAGAGAGAGTGGTGTGAGCCCATAGCACCTATAATGGAACAGCTGTCTTTTTTCATGTGCTGAAATCAGGTGACTCTAAAGCCCCTTCAGGAGGGAGAGAAACAGGCTTTAGCTTTAACTCTAAAGTTGGCTGCACCAAAAATATATTAACAGTGCTGAAGGCTCATCCCCAGCCTGTGGTAATGTTTTGTTTTCTCTATTGGCCCACCCCATTATTTATTTCTGTTTGTGTTGATTTCGATAGGGCTTGCTTGTCCTCTTGTGTTGCAGGGCTGTGTTTTCATTCAAACGCTTCCGCAGTTTAGCTGAGAAGCCCTTTGATGCCTGTGTTCATTTGTTCTCAGCTGGTGAATGAGCAACAAGAAAGCAGACCTCTTCTGAGCCCCTCCATCGATGACTTCCTCTGTGAAACCAAATCTGAGGCCATTGCAAAACCAGTAACGTCCAACACAGCCGGTAATTCACTTCTAACTATGCTCGAGTGGGGTGTGTTTTACCCATAGATGTTTGTATTTTTCCTCCAGGCATTTTTCCAAAAAAGGGGGGAGGTATGTTTATTTATTTGTGGGTGTGGACGTTTGCATATTGAAACAGACCTATGGAGGTCATATTAGAGCTCATGAGAGATTTTTCTTTTCCACCGTGTGGGTCCCAGGGATTGAACTCAGGTTGACAGCATTGACAGCAAGCGCCTTTACCTACTGAGCCCTCTCATCATCCCCCGCTCCAACCCTTTTAAGTGGGGGATGATGTTTGCAATCAAGTGACTGGCCTGTATACAATCCAGCATAAATTAATAAATGACTTTTGATTACCCAGGAAACCACACTGTATATTACCCAGTCGATATCGCTGGCCTTCAGTATGTTGCTGTTCTCACTCAGTTTTTGGTGCACACACCTCTGCATTTACCACCCTGCCTCTCAGAAGCCACCATGCTATAAAAGAAAGCTGCTATTTCAGAGGGAAATCTTGCAACTTCAGCTTGATGGTCCAATTATTTTTGAAAATATTTTCTGAAGCAAAAGTCCAGCCAAATAAAAATGTTGCAGTAGTCTTTCTGAGTAGAGGTCAGTGATAATTAAAATACCCTGTAGGCATAGGATGTTGTAAGAGCCATTTAAGTGTGGCCCCTGCTTGCTCTCTATAAATAACCTGAGCATCCGATTTGTACAAACCCTCCCTGGAACTAAGCATTCTCAACCCAACACCCTCTTCTGCTCAGTGCTTGCTTGGCACGTGTAGGGATGAGCACACTCCATCACCATCAACCCGAGGAAAGACCCCCTCCGACCCATGGCTGGATCCACACTCCTCCAGCAGGGCTTCCTTTCACTTCTCCCTCATTGGGCCAACACTCCCATTCAAAGGTGTGCTCTTCAAATAATGAGGAAAGCGTGGTGTTTCAAGACGGGAAACCAGAGATTATAGTGAGTAGGTGGGCGGTGCCAATTATGAGAAGAACCTGAGCTCACACTTCCTTACATTGGTCCCTTTTCCACGGTGGCCTCCACTAGCAAGTGACTTACATCTTTACCACTAAGTGAAGAAAATCAGATAGGAAAAAAAAAAGATGTTTTTCAAGACTGCTGTAAATTACTATAGAGAGAGGATGCTGGCTGGCAGCCCGGGTGGAAGAAAGGCTGGGAGATGAAACCTCAGGCATTCTCCTCCCAGCTCTGCATCATGGGACCAGCTACTGCTTTTTGTTGTCTATCTGGGAACAATAGCTGAGCCTCACTCTCCGTATCTAAAAACAGCACGATCCTTACCTTGTAAATTACTCAAGGAGATGAAGGGAAGGAAGCCATCTATGGATGTGCTCACAGTGTAAAGTCGAGCCCCGGTAGGTCACACCGATTGATGTCAGGTGACAGCATTCTTGAAACTTCCTTCTTTTTTACTTAATGTCATACCCAAGTTATTGTTTTCTAAATCCAACTGTCACTTGGAGTGTTCAGGAACACAGAACGGTGCTGGCTGTATTCTAAACAGGACATTAAAATGAATTCAACTATCGGATCTGACTAATACTAACCTCTGAAGCTGGGGTTCAGCTGGCTGAAACTGGAGAGCTAACCCAGAAAACACAGAGCCGGGGTTTCTTAATTGTAGGCAATCCCACAAGAATCAGATGTGCTGAGGAAGCTCATTGTCACTTTTCAATTGAAGAAACTAAACCCCTTGGAAGCAGCCAGCCCTGGGCGCTGGGAAGTGGCTCAGTCAGTCTAGCTGATGTGACATATGACTCCAAGTGGGATTTTATCTGTGTGCAGATCGCATGGATCTCTCTGTCTATACACCTACCTGTGTCAAATTTCCCCTTTACATGAGGATATCTGTCATCCTGGGATTGTGTCCTGGACTCCAAACAGCCTCATCTTTAGTCACATTTCCAATAAGGTCATTTTCCGAAGGAGAGGGGCTTTTACCTATGAACAGGGGGTGGAGCGCCATTCAATCGATAATGCAATATTCTGAATCTTTTCTGCCATACAATGATTTCCAATCATCCTATGTTGGACACTTTGTTTTACAAGCTTAAAACTCAAGGCAAAACTCGCTATATTTTTAAATCCCTACAGAATGTGGTTCTTATAAAAATCAATACAAAGTAAACAATGTAGGAAGTATTTTTCCAAAGTGGCAAAATTTTTCTCTAACAAATTTTAAAAGAATATATCTTTAGATTTATTGTTAATAATAGAAAATAATTATGTACCTATGAGGTTTTTTTTCTGTACTGGGAGTTGAACCCAAATCTCATACATACTGAGTTGTTTTCCCCACCTTCTTTTTCATTTTTTATATCTTGAAAAACGTTCTCACTAAAATATCTAGGCTGGCCTTGAACTCACAGCAAATGGTGATCCACCTACTTCCCAAGTAGCTGAGATTACAGACTTCGGCCTCAGACTCAACAAGACTCTTGATTTAATAAAGCAGATGCATGGATACTATACACAGGCTGATAACAAGTGTTCTGAATGCCACTGAACAACAATCTAATCTAAGTGATTAGATTGCCATACATGTAGCATGACAAAATTTGCAATATACTACATTGTAATTTAATAACTCTAACATATGTTAGAATACAGGACAGGTTCTTTCTCAGAGATCAATAAGAGAAGCTGCGGTCCTTGCTTGTGATTTCTGACGCTAGGGAGGGATCAAGTCATTAGACCAACAGTTAGAAAGGGCTGCCAATGTGAAGCTAAAGCACTTAGAAGGTATTTCCTTGTACTTGTGTGCACACACATGCATACTCTGACACACACAACTGAAAGCCAGTGATCCTCGTACTCTTACTTTGCACACAAAAGCACTGAGACCCAAACCTTCATGTGTCAAGGAGAATGCTTTCACTTTAATCTAGAAGTCAACAAAGCACCCAGCCTTCTGTGCTCAGGCATGCTTACTTTGGAGCACCGGAGGAGCTGCAAGCCCTTGACTTTAAGCCTCAACTCCTGCACCCTACACATAACAACATGCTGTCTCCCCGGCTCCAGAGGCTTTTAAAGTTGTCATCCTAGGGGACTCTCGGCTTCAAAGCCATTCGATCTCTAAGACACTGCTTCCATTAAATGGGCAGCCAGTAAGGCCTTTGCATAAGCTAGGCTCCAGCTTCATATTTACAGAAAAACAACGGCAGCATGGAGAACACAGAAAGGGCTCAGGATGCTTCAGAGTGGACAGGTGTGACCGGCCAGTTTGAATTTTCTGTTCACTCATTCAGAAACAGAGATTAAATTAAAACCCGCCAGCTACTATTCTGTAGCAAAAGTACTTTCATTTTACAAGTTCACAATGCCTAGAAAATTTGCTTCTAATAGAAGTCTAGGGGCAAGAGGCTAGTTCTTAAATGTTTGTACAATGGAAAAGGTGTTTGGAGCATTCCTTCCATCATAAGGAAGTCCCATTGGCCTAGAGGCCTTGCCCTTCCAATAGTGTCTAGAAGTTTCATTTAACCACTCAGTGAATAGGAAGTGTATGGAGCCCTGTCTTGGCTGCCTGCTGGGCTTAAATTTGGCTCAGAAGCCAGTTGACTTGGTTCTAGGAGCCTCCTTCCACCCACTTTGCTCCTGACTCACCACGCACTCCTCTCCCCAAGCAGCTCCTTAGAAAGTGATTCCCGTCTTCTCGAGAAAATTCAGTGACAACAAGATGACCCCTTCAGGCCATTCGTGACAAATTCACTTCATAGACTCCTCCGTGGAGACAAAATCTTTGTCTCTTCTTGTTTTGACCTTAGGACCATTTCTTTTTTTCTCTCTGTGTGTAGATTTGATTGTGGCTTGAAACAGAACAGAACAAGAAAACAGGAACACTAAATATGAAAGAGGGATCTGTTACAATTTGGCCCTTCAAAAATAGAAAGTGTGTGTGCGTGTGTGTGTGTATCTGTGTGTGTATATCTGTCTATGTGTGTCTATGTGTGTCTGTGTGTATGTTTGTGTCTGTGTGTGTGTGTCTGTGTGTGTGTGTTTGTGTCTCTGTGTGTGTGCCTGTGTGTGTGTTTGTGTCTCTCTGTGTGTGTCTGTGTGTGTGTGTCTGTGTGTGTGTGTTTGTGTCTGTGTGTGTGTCTGTGTGTGTGTGTTTGTGTCTCTGTGTGTGTGCCTGTGTGTGTGTTTGTGTCTCTCTGTGTGTGTCTGTGTGTGTGTGTCTGTGTATCTGTGTGTGTCTGTGTGTCTGTGTGTGTGTGAACAGTGCTGGGGATAAACCCAGGGGCTCATAAATGCCAGGCAAACTCTCCACCACTGTGCTGTCCCCTCCTCTGCCTGAAACAGTATTTACTGAGTGAGGACTTAGAATAAGTCTGGCGCTTTGTGTCCACTGGACCATTTATTCTCCGTTCCACCCTTCTAAGAGACTATTGGTTCTCCATTTTCAGATGCAGAAACTCAGAGCTCAGGCAGCTCAAGAAGCTTCCCTCCAGGCACATCAGACACATGGTGATTGGGGACTCAAGTTTGACTCACACACCAGAGAATCCCCTGAGGAGGGCTAGCACATGTATATGTTCAGGCAGACTGTGCGTGACTAAAGAAACAGGACTTGTGAGCTCAGTGGAGCCCTGGCTCTGCCAAGGGGACCACCAAGTGGGAAGCAGATGGGATTGGAGAATGCGCTGTAGTGGTTGCTCTAGACTGCAGGGGAGATCAACCAGGGGCTGCTCTACCCCTCTTGCCTTTCCTAAGTGGAGGGAAGAGTTTGAGGAAGGCACTGGCTTATCAGGTGGGTGCTCAACCTCTCTAGCCCAAGGCAAGGAAGAGCTGGAGGGAGGAAATTGTGTCTCCTTTCTGTTCCATTTCTCAGGAAGGGCTAGTTAAATACAAGTTGCCTATACTGGAAAAAGGAACAGGTTCAAAGCTGACCTTATTCATTCTGGTTTTGCAAAGAAACATGCTATTATTTCTGCCTTCATTGAAATCAACCTACTAGGAAGTAAAAGTGTAATCATTTTAGAGCTGGTTATGCCGGAATAAAAACTGGCATAGTAAATGTCAAGAAGTTAGCACGCGTCCCTGCTCACCAACTGCATTATACAACCCGTCTCTAGTGAGCCCCGGGCAGCACGTGGTTTTCCAACCAAACTGCCTAATTCAGTAAACCATTACACTAGACTTCATGAAGTCTGTGTGCGTTGTCCCTTTTCTGGAAAAGCCATAATTGAAAGCAAACCTTTCCTAGAAATTAATCAGAATAGAACTACTGCACCTGAATGGAGTTTTTTTTATTTTTGTCCTAAACTTTCTCACTGTGGAGGTGGGTCTAGGTGAGTTTTTGCCTGGCGTTAGCCTAGGGGACACACAGCCATCTTCCCAGCCTCACAGCGCCCCCTCCGTCAATGATGAGTGGTTTGAGTTGCTGACTCTAATTCATCCTATCAACATAGGGGCTCTATGCACCCAACTGACACACAAGACGACCGAGGGCTGAAGAGGCACCTCAGATGGTAAAGTGGTTGGCTTGTAAGGACAAAGCTCTGAGTTCCATCCTCAGAAACCATGCTTAAAGAAAGAAAAGAAAAGAGGAAGGGGCATGGTGGTTTGACTCTAGCCCTGGGAAGGCAGAGACAGGCAGATCTTGAGGACTCAAAGGCTAGCCAGCCTAACCTACTTGTCCAGTGCCAGGCCGGTGAAAGCCATTGTCTCAAAAATCAAAGCAGACAGCACCTAAGCACAACACCTAAAGTTGTCTCTGACCTATACACAGACACACACACACATGCACACACACATACAGACACACACATGCATAGACACAGACACGCACACACACATACAGACACACACGCACACATACACACACACAGACACAGACAAACACGCACACGCACACAGACACAGACACACATGCACACACACACGCATGCATACAGACACACACACACATGCACCCTGGAACATACATACACACATACATACATATGTACAAAAATAAATAGATAAATAATAATAACTACAGGAAGTAAATGGGCTTCTCTAACCTTCTGTCTTCCATAGTGTTGACCACTGGCTTGGACCTCCTTGACCTGAGTGAACCTGTCTCTCAAACCCAAACCAAAGGCAAGAAATCAGAGTCCTCATCAAAGAGCTCATCCCTCAAGAAGAAAGCTGATGGCTCTGACCTCATCAGTGGGGACAGCGAGCAGAGGGCCCAGGCTCTGAGGGGCCCGGAGACGTCATCCTTAGACTTAGGTAAGGCGAAGGTTTGCAGCAGATGTGGCTTGTCAGTATCAATGTGGCAGTCAAGTTCAGGATGACTTTCAGAGAGTAAACATGGGAAAGATAAAGTTCTGGGAACTGGGAAGGGGGTAGCTTCTTTTGTGCTTGGACTGAGTAGCCCTGGGGGCTCAGCTTCAGAAAAGTGATGTTGATTCATTCACGTGTGTGTTCCTCCCAATGGGCTGAGCTTGTGATGGATGCCAGGTATCTCTCCAGGCCCAGGAGCTGAAATTACAGGAAAATGTGGTTCTTGCTTTCTAGTAATTCTCAGTTTAGAGCAAGAGAGAAACAAGGGGAACAAATAAGAGCAGCACAGGACTTACGGACATCCAGACAAAACATTCCTAAGACAATATCCAAGATGATGGTGATAGCTGGTAACCCCCTCACTTCTGGCTGGCCATAGCCAGCAACTACACTGCATCACCTACATGATTGATCTCATTATTACAACTCTGAAATCTGTGAAAACAGGGTTTAAAATTTAACTTAGCCAAGATCTTACAGCTGGAAATGCACACCTGGCCCTAGTCAACTTCCAAGCTCAACTTTTATCAACGCACTCGACATTCCTCCTACGAAAGGACAGTTAACGCCTCAGTTCATGCAACCAGGAAATCAAGAGAAAATCAATCATGCACACGTGCATATGTATGTGTGTGTGCCTGTGTATGTGCACATGTGTGTATGCATGTGTATGCATGCATCTGTATGTCAGGCAAATACATATAGATTCATAAAACTAGCTTTAGAAATTAATTTTACTTGAGTGCTTCAACTGGAAAAGCAACCCAGTTTATCTTAATAAGCCTTGTCTTCTTTAGCTGCCTATGATTTAATTCATTTTCATGCAC
This sequence comes from Ondatra zibethicus, assembly GCA_004026605.1. Taxonomy (NCBI): domain Eukaryota; kingdom Metazoa; phylum Chordata; class Mammalia; order Rodentia; family Cricetidae; genus Ondatra; species Ondatra zibethicus. The sequence goes on from PVIU01025664.1 coordinate 22,737, forward strand.
CCTTAAGAAAATAAAAGTTGGCCTTGGGTCTCCTAATCGATCTCTTTTCTGTGTGCGCCCTCATGTTTGGCCCTGGGCTTTCTCTTCCACTTTCTTCTTCCTCAGTAGACATTCAAACACAACTGGAAAAATGGGATGATGTCAAGCATCATGGGGACCGAACAAGCAAGGGACATCTCCTGGCAGAAAGGAAGTCATGCTCATCCAGGGCCGGGTCCAAAGAGCTCCTGTGGTAAGGTGTCCTGAGACCACAGTCAGTTTATGCTGACTGGGGGGGGGGGTCCTTTGTATCTGGGAAGGGTCAGGGGGCTCAGTTAATCCAGAAACTCAAGATCCTGAATAATAACCTTCTATATGTTAGCACTTCCACAAACCACTTTGACTAAATTATAAACAAATAAATAAATTAAATTAAAAAAAGAAAAAACAAAAATGTGTAGCTGAGCTATCAGCTAACAGAAGTACGGTGTGTGTGTGTGTGTGTGTGTGTGTGTGTGTGTGTGTGTGTGTGTGTGTGTGTGTGTGTGTGTGTGAGAGAGAGAGAGAGAGAGAGAGAGAGAGAGAGAGAGAGAGAGAGAGATATCA
>PVIU01025665.1:0-23320 GCA_004026605.1 Ondatra zibethicus
CTATAAAATAAAGGTCACCAAGCACTTAGCTCGCAAGCCCAGAGAAGCTGAATACCTAGGTGAACCCAAGGAAAGCATACACAGAACCTCCTGGAAATTGGAAGCAAACAGGATCATCAAGCAAAAGTTGGAAGCCAGGGGCGGGGATAGAGGTGGGAGAAATTTCATCCGATATTCTTCTTTAGATCATAAGTCCACAGTACAGTCCATCATGAGGGAAAGGCCTAGAGGTAAAAGGGACTCACAGCTATCATCGTAGGAGTTTACACAGAAGGGCCAGGGGGACACAGAAATGACTACTGATACTCATCATCTCTTCTTGCTCTTCGTCCTTTTTGGTAAGAAACTGCTTGGAATTCAGAAGTCAAGTAAAACCCACTATTTAAAGGAGCTGATGATAAAATCTTTTAAGTTTATTGTACTTTACATTTGTGTGTTCTCATAAGTCTTTAGGGCAATAGCCTCATTCTTATGTCTGAACATAATTGTACATAAATGCATCCTACTAAAGGTACTGTTAATATGAGCATCATGTGTTCTGTTCAGTAATAAAATGTTAGTGAGGATATCTGACAATTTTGTCCCCAGCTTACCCATTCCACTGAGGTTATCCAGTGTAGCATGTTATTCTGGGATATCTGAGAATTATATTCTAGGTTTGTTTCTGACTAGCTTGATAAATGGGGTAAGTAAATTCAGCTCTTTCTGCCAATGAACTTAATGACAAAATTAGAATAAGATCCTATTTCCTGAGGAGATAGCAAGCATAAGTAGGAATATAATTTATGAGATTTGAATAGCTAAAAGAGGATTTTCTTCTAATCTCTGGTAAAATTATGTTTGCATTACCCTTGGAAAGCTGTACCTCATAACATTGAGATTTGCAGATGCTTATTCTTTTCTGTTTATAAATACCAGCCTTATTGAGAGTTTTTCTGAGAAATTCAATACATTTTTCTATTTATATTGCCATATATATGAGGCTTGGAAACTTTTTGATGAAAAGTTAAAGTGATGTCATAGATATTTAACTTGGAACTAATAAAATTGTGGCACCACATTTTTAGACCTTTAACTTAATAGTGATGATGAAACTATGATGAAGTAATGAAATTAACATGTAAAAGCACATTGCAATATATTGGGTAAAATACTAGACCAAATCTAGAAAACTGATATCAATGTCAATATTATAGTCTACCAGATATCCAAACTAATATACAAATATTAACTAGTTCATTATATCTATAGGACAGGGATAGACTGGATCTAGGGAATTATTATATAAAAATCCACATAAAAGAAATCAATTTATATATTGTAAATTCAGTAATAGATATTTTAGTGCTTGGTATCAATTTTAGTATTAGGCATAGCAACTACTGAAGACTGCAGTGTTCATTCCCATGGTTTTATGTTTGGAGTAATGATACCATTTCTTTCAAACTTCCATTGAATGAAGATCTTTCTACATTGATGCTAAGACATCTTTGTGTCCTTATGGTGTGGGAGGTCCTTCTGTCTATGTGTTGCTTTCATTGATTAATGAGTAAAGAAACTTCCTTGGCCTGTTGATAGGGCAGAATTTAGATAGGCGGGGGGGGGGGGGGGGACGACAAAATGGCATGCTGGGAGAAAGGAGGCAAAGTGAGAGAGCTGCCGCCAGAGTAAGACATGCTGAATTTTGCCGGTAAGCTACTGCCACGTGGCAATATACAGATTAATAGAAATGGGCTAAACTGAGATATAAGAGTTAGTTAATAAGAACTTAGAGCTAATGGGTCAAGCAGTCTTTTAATTAATATAGTTTCTGTGTGTTATTTTGGGACTAAGTGGCCAGGAAAAAAAAAGTGAGTGACCTACATGTTACATCCTCATCAGATTTTCTGTTCAAAATTATTGAAATATATTTCATTTATTTTATTTATTGCATGGGGACAGGGATGGTCACACACAGTATAATGGATGTGTGCAGGTGAGTGTGAACACGTGGGAACTCATTCTCTCTTAATACATTGCATCATTTGTTTACTACAATTCCTAGGCTAAGTCATGGAGTCTACTGAGAATAAGAAATTTTACTTGAGGTACCAAATTATGCCTGTTTGAGGTTCCTTGTATTAGATAAAATTTTTAACATAACTGAATATACTAAGGTTTATTTGATACAATTTAAATTCTGGTGAATCCACTCATTATTCTACTCAGTAAATATATATCCTAAGGAAGATCCATTGAGAAATATTAACCAATTTTTATTTAACTGATTTTCATATTCCTCTCATGATTTTATTTTCTGTATTCCTAGTTACAATTGTTAGTCTTCCTGGTCAACTTAACTAGATTTAGAATTACCATGGAAACATATTCTCAATGTGTCTTTGAAGGCATTTACAGAAACTGAGGAGAGAAGACCACTTTGAATGTAGGGACCACATCCTATGGGCTGGGGTCCCAGGTTAAATAAAAAAGGAGTGGGCTGAGCAACGGTATTCATCTCCCTCGGCTTCCTACTCCAGACATCATCTTCCCAAATGCCTTCTTCTCCATAATGGGCCATATCCCCTCAATGTATAGAATAAAATAAATCCTTCATCCCTCATAGTTTCTAGCCAGTATTCTGTTAAAAAAAAGAAGAAAAGTCATCCAGAAACTATCATTTTAATATATTTTTATTCAAAATGTCCCTTCTAGACAAATAAATGAATTGATTTATAGATCAGCCCAAATAGCAGTCTGGTCCAGTGGTGGAGAAAGAACAGGATGTGCTGATCTGTTGGGAAATAAGGCTTTCTGTGTATACTAAGACACTCTACTCTGTTATTACCACACCCTCATGTCATTTCCTTAAGACTTTAATCTCTACTGGGGAATATTGATATTCTCTTCTCTCATGGAATCTTAGTATGCAAGCCACTAAAGTTGAAATATAATCATTTCTTTAAAACCCATAATGTGCTTTTCCTCCAATAACCAAAGAACCCATGTTTCAGAAGATGCCTGGTTTATATTTTAATTGATGCGTGTTTTCAGAAAACTCTTTCCCTCTCAATTGACATAGATTCTGGTAGTTTCAGCAAATTACTTTCCATACAAATGTGACAACCTGGGACTTATCCCTAGCACCTACATGAAGAAAATGTGTCCTGCAGTATATGTCTTTGATATCAAGACTGGATGTATGAAGAGGGTAGATCCTGTGGGCTCACTGATTAGTCAGTCTAGCCTAATTGTGAGCTCCAGGTACAGTCAATAACCCTGCTGCAAAATAAATAGATAGATAGATAGATAGATAGATAGATAGATAGATAGATAGATAGATAGATAGATAGATAGATAGATAAATGTAATGTATAGAGTTTTTGACAAAAGTACCTGATGCCAACCTCTGGTCTGGCTGGCTGGCTGGCTGGCTATCTCTCTCTCTCTCTCTCTCTCTCTCTCTCTCTCTCTCTCTCTCTCACACACACACACACACACACATACACACACACACAGCAGTACAAAGACACACACAAAGGTACACAGACACATGAATATGTACAAACATCTACACTTATTTACAATTAAAAATAAAGACAGTGACAGTGTTTCCATAAATATTTACTCACAGGCAAGGAGAGACATACACATGCTTATGAAAATGACAGTTGTATATACCCAAGGGTGGGCATAGACTTCTCAAGATCAAGTATCATAACAAAGCATTGTACTGACAATTTTAAATGTTAAACAAAAACAACAGCATGTTTGGAAATGCTTATTTTAAGGAATATTCTTTTGTAATTAGATCATAAAAAATTTTTCTAAGGTTCATTGTATAGGTTTGTATACTGATAAGAGCAAAAGCATGACAAAAATCCTAAGTTTAACATATATCATAAGGAAGTCAAAACACATATTTGACTGAACCCGTGGATTGCAACTCTTCCTGCATGGGAGATTATCTTAATTCCTAAAAATCAGAGGAAAGAAGTTTCTTCTCCTTCTACAGCTCCTCAGTTTACCTCTCTTTTTATGCTGCCTCCATTCCTCATCTGAGACTCGGCTCATGGTAAGGACTAAGGGCAGTGACAGCTGCATATTTCCGAAGATTCCTCATATGGAAATGGAAAACAGATCTTCCCTAGATAGTCCCCATAAGTCTTGACCTTGAATTGGCTTGGCTGGTAAGGGTACTTGCTGCTAAGCTTGAAGGCCTAAGTTTGATCATCAGGCCCCTCCATTGTACATAACCTCCTCTACAGCCTGTTGTCTATATTAGGTATCATATGTTTTCCCCTCCAATTCCCCTTTATCATCTTAATATTGCTCCCGGATCCTACTTTGGTAAATCAGGCTGGTATTTTTCTATACACTTTTTATTGATATTTATTGAGCTCTACATTTTTCTCTGCTCCCCTCCCTGCCTCTCCCCTACCTCCTTCAATCCTCCACCAAGATCCCCATGCTCCCAATTGATTCAGGAGATCTTGTCTTTTTCTACTTTATACTTCCCATGTCGATTATATCTATGTAAGTCTCTCTTAGTACCCACATTGTTGTCTAAGTTCTCTGGGATTGTGGTTTGTAGGCTGGCTTTCTTTGCTTTATGTTTAAAAACCACCTATGAGTGAATACATGTGATAATTCCCTTTCTGTGTCTGGGTTACCTTACTCAAAATGATGTTTTCTAGCTCCACCCACTTGCCTGCAAAATTCAAGATGTCATTATGTTTTTCTACTGTAAAGCAAAGGACACGGTCAACAAGACAGGTTGGTATTTTTAACACTCTTTAGACTATAACATTTAAATAAGACAAACCACCTCCTACTAACATTCCTTAATTCCACACAATAAAAAATATAGAGGCATATATAATCAAGGCAAGCATAATAGTTAACAACCTAAATCCCCAGTTTTAACAATGTATTGTTGTAATACAGCATATGTCAGTCAGAGTTGTGCTCATTCATCCAAAAATTCAGAGATCATAAGGCAAATGTTAGAAGTCACTGAAAAAATTCTAGTGTTTGATAGAGCATCATTGCACAGGACAATACAATCTGTTCCCATGAAAAGTCTGAATTCATACCGAAAAGAACTCAGCAAAGAGACAGCCAATACATGGTAACTGATATAGATTATCTGATTACATATTGGAGACAATCGCAAAGCATAAGTAAAGTCATCTTTGATTCAATTTTATGTTTTTAAATACAGTTTATTATCAGACTAAAGGAAAAGTTGTACTTCTTGTTCAATTTCCTTTCTGAATCTATACTATCCTTTCATTGAATAAATGTGTGTTTCCCAATTTTTATTTGTTTTTCTAGGTATTATCCTTGGTAGCAATTTCTCAGGAATTCTACCAAAGTTATTGTTTTGAAGTCCCTGTGACCTTTGGTATAGTTTACACTGCATTATCCAATTATGTTTCAGAAATATATGCTCTAGTTCTTATTATCCAGACTGAATTGCTAGAGTTGTAATTGATTGACACCTGTTACAGTACCCATCTAATGTATATAAGAATCTTTCTCCTGACTTCTATGTATCTCTTTAATCCTTTGTGCCTTTTATTTTTGTTCAACAAAAAAATCAGTTCTATAAATAAAAATGAAAGTACAGAAACAAGGATTTCAACTATGGGGCTCATAAACACGGGGACAAATATAAATTTATTTTTACAAATGAGTACTGCTTAAAGTGATAAGTAGTTTACCATATATGAACTTGTATAGACCCTTCAAGGTTGCCTGTTATCACTGTCTTAATCAATGAAGCCATTTTGGTGTGTTATTTAGAGTATTGATATTTAAAACTACCAATTTTACCTTTACTATAAATGTTTAACTATTGGACCATTGTTCATAAATATGCTTTATCATTATGTTTATGTTAGAGCCTGAAAGCCTAGCTGTATCTTGTGTTACTACATGATATGGGTTTGCTGAACATTGACTAACAAAGTTCTGAATATCACAACTGATTGTATTTTTTAGGGTAGAAGAATGTGAGTCAAGGAGGGATTAGCTCCCTAAAAACTACACAACCCAAATTTAGGATTTCTAAACATACTTATTCACTACATGAAATAATCATTCTTGAGAAATAACTGACGGGAAGAAGATAAGCAACAAGAGCTTCACAAACAATAAGTTATTCTAATTATTTTTAAAGGGTGGTGAGAGTTCCAGGTGTTGTAGGAGGCCACCGACAACTCCAGTCTGTATGTAGACTGAGTCATTTATGGTTGAAGTGATCGCAGTACTGCTCAGGTAGTGGAAATGGGGACAGGAACAAAAGAAGCCAGAAATCACTAGCACAATGTGGAAAGGGCCATTTACAAAATCAGGGGGGTTTAAATGCTTACCTGAAACGGGCAGTTGAAACTCACTTAATAACGTCTCAGAACTTCCTGGTAGACTGATTTTCCTAAAGAGTTCTATTTGAAGTATTTGGATAGATGAGCATAGACCACCCCAGGTCGTACGTAATAATCTGAATTTTCAATATAAACCATAGCAAAGATACTCTGGAAATACTTTAGAAATATCAATTGCATGTGGATATCAATTTAATTAATCAGAGAGAGTACCAAGAAATCAATTTTAGATTCATTTGCCAAGTGTATTTTCAGTCACTGAAAAGATGAAGCAACCAGAAGAGTTGAGTAGACAAGGATAGGCTGGATGATGGGGAGCTATAAGACAAGGAGATTTGTGGTGGTCCCTGGAGATGCTGGATAGAATTTACTATGCAAATACCCATCAACAACTTGGCATCACCCCAAAGACAAACATTACATTGACTGGATATTGGAGTGCACACATCTCCGGCACACCGAGTAGCAGCTGCATGATTTTGTTTTAAGCCTGACTTTAGGAGCATAATCACTTCCATGAAGGCTTTGTAGTTTAAACAGGAAACTCATTTCATCAGCCGACAATTCAAATTAAAAGACCTGCAAAGAATTTCTTGAGGGAATGGATACAGGAATCCAGTTTTTGGATGTATGTGCGGGAAAGTGCTAGGTGGATACAGTGTTATCTGCCCTCTAACAGTGCATGAATAGCAGTATGTGTAGAAACATGAGCAGTAAGCATCATGGCTGCGTTTAACCCAATTTCCCTACACTGTTGGTAATATTTGCTCTAAGGGTATATTTTTGGGCCTCAGTTAAAACTGCAGGAATCTTTAGGAAACAAGACTAGAATTCGGGCACAGTAACAACTTGCTTCCTCCATGATTACTCTCGGATGCCTTCTCCCGTTTGAAACCACTAAGAAATAAGTGCAACAACAAAAGAAAACAACCCACAAAAATGCAAAGCTGATAAAAGCCCCAGTTATTGATGTGTGTGTTTCTCAACGTGGGCAATCTCAGGCTCACACTCAGCACTCACTTTCTTATGTTGGTGTGTGTTGTACCAACATACATGCACATTTTATGTTGATGTGTATTGTTCTAACATACAATATGATCTGGCATCCAAAGAAAAATTTGAACCCAGTTCGCCAAAGTGGACCGAGAGAAATCTTTTTACTCATTCTTTCATTCATTTATGAACATATCACAGAAGAATATCCAGTACATGCTGAATATTTATCACTGTATATCTTTCTGTGCCTTATTAAACCTGTGTATCTTTTAACATTGTGCTTGCCAAGCTATTTCAAAGAGCCACCTGCAGAATGGTAAAAATATAGCCTAGCACTGTGAAAATGTCAACCAAAGGAGACATGAAATACTCTATCCCAGAATGTAGTGAGTAATTTATCCCACAGCACTTACTCTTTAAGCTAATTCTTAGCCAGTAATATATCAGAAATTGGACATTGGCTAGTTGAATGACCAGTATTTAGAACAATGAGAGTAATGTACACTGCTTGTTAAGGGACAAAGAATGAGGAATGAGGCAAACACTATTGAAATTACAGCACAAGAGTCCAGACACTTTAAGAATAACCTTTATCTAACCTTACACTAACCATGAAAGACTGTCCTACTTCTGAGATGACATAAAAGACCTCCAGGTCTACTCCTCTGAGTGCTTTTATCATGTCACTGGAGTATCTAGACAGTGCACTTAAGAAAAGGAATGGGATTTGTTAATAGAGCCATGCTGAAAGGAAGACACAATCATGATTGTAGAAAATCTGATAGAATCAACAACACAGCTAACACATTCACCAAAGTCAAAATAGTCAGCCTGATCTACTAAAGTCATTTAAATCTCCATACACTAGCTACGATGGACATCCTCACTGTCAGTTTGAAATACACCATTAGGAGTGTCTGTGAGGGTGACTCCAGGGAGGTTAGGCCGAGGGAGGGAAGCACATTCTAAAGTTGGCCACACTATTACATGAACAGAGATCCCATACTAATGAAAGGGAGAAAGCAAGATGAATGCTAACGTTCACCTCCCTCTTTTCTAAATGTGGACACAGTGTGACTGCTGCCTCGAACTCCTGCCACCACAGCTATGGTCAGTCTTGCCAAGACTTAATCCTCTGCATTATTGGTATGATTATACTCAAATTTGAGTCCAAAACCATTCTTCCCTCTAAAGTCACTGGTAAAGTTACCTCAAGGAACTGGAGAGACGACACAGCTGATACAAGAGTTGCAAACACTGACTTCAAGAGTTCAAGGGTTTGATTCTCAGTACCTATATGGCATCTGACAACTGTTTGTAACTCTACAACCGATGCCCACTTCTGGTCTCCATGCACACAAGACAAGCAAATGCTTCATAGATAGAGGTGCAGAAAAATACTCATACATATAAATTTTTTTTAAAAATCAACAATTTTCTCTCAAATTTTTCAAAAAGAAATCCACCAAGTTATTTTTGTTAAATAATATTGTTGAAGGGATAGGGTGTTAAACAGACAGGTTGTTAGAAAAAAATATATACACATGGGGAAAAACACATCTGGTAAGTCAAAATTGAAAGGATTGGCTGCACCAAGTGTTTGCAGGGATCTGGCAAACAACCTGCATCTACAGACTGGAATTCAGAGTACTAAAACTGCTTTGAAAAGCTGGTAGTTTCTTAAAAAGTTAAACATACGTCTACCATCTGCTCCAACTACCCTGCTTTTTGGTATTTTCCCAAGAGAGATGGATGCATATGTTAAAAAAGAGCCTTGTACACAAATGTTCAAAGTAGTTTTATGTATAGTTAGAGGCAACACATTTCTGTCAAAATATAAATAAGTATACAATTAGTGGTATATCCATTCAATGAAATACTACTGTTCATGAACACAAAACACGTTTTTTTGTTCATTGTAATTCTTATTTGTGCTACTTAAAAAGCTTTAATTGAGATAAAATTACATCACTTCTCCCTCCCTTTCCTCCTTCCATCCCCTCCCAGAAAACATCAAAGCCTTCTCACGCATTCGCACTCCCAAGTTGGTAGCCTCTTTTTCTATGATTATATTTGTTATACAGTCATATTCTGTGTGTGCACAAATGTTTATGAGTTGAGTCTGCTTTTGTTATTTGTGTGTGTATGATTTTAGGACTCATAAGTCTGCAGGAGGAAAGCAATAAGAGGGTTTATTCTTTCAAGGGGTTAATTCTCCTTCTTCCAGAAGTCAACCGTTGTCTGTAATTCTTTGCCTAGGGGTGCAACCCAACAAAATTCCCCCCTCCACTTTAACATGCCCGTTGATAATTGCCATATTACCGTCCTCCTCATGCAGCCACTTTTAGGAGAGACTGTCTTACAGCAGGCTCTTTTACTCTTTCCACCCCTCTTGTGCCATGCTCCCTGAACCACAGCTGTGGAAGTCATGATGTAGATGTAGATGTTGGTATGCTGAGGCTGGAATCCCAAGATCTGCTGGTTCCTGTGTTGTGTTTGGGGTGTCTTTCTGTGGCAGTTTCCTTCTTTGGTGAGGGGTAGTAGCTACACTTATCCATGGGCATGAGGTTAAACCTGAGAATGTAGCAAGGAATTATGCTTGTCTAGGAAAATGATGGTGGTAGATTCTTTTCTACGGTGCATGACCACACTAGTCCTGGGAAGAGAGCTCTGTTTACTAAACATAATTTCCCTCCAGATGAATGGGCCCCAAGTCCTATTAGACGGTTGTTGGTTGCCACTGACATTTGAGTGCCACTTCTAGGACATTTATGCATATCTTGCCTTGCTGGTCATTGTTATGATTCGTAGATGTTACAGCTGAGTAAGACTGTTAATTACTTCCCTCCCTCAGCAGCTGGTATAGTATTTTCTGTAACCGTGAAAACTAAAATGAAGGAAAATGTCTTTCGAGTCATATCCAACTTGAAGAGTCTGAGTGGTGTGCCCTAAGTGTGTGGTGGGATGTGACCACAGGGAGCGGGAAAAGCATAAAGGGACTATCGGTGAAGGGAGTGTGCTTAGGAGGTGACTAGCAGGATATAGATGATATGAGGTGTGAGGAGCTCCAGCAAGGAGAAGGAGAGGTCAACAAAAAGTAGAGGGAGGACAAGTAAGGCCAAGGTTGCTTGATATGACCTAGAGTAATAATATTAAATAGCATACCTATTATATTTTAATTATATATTCATATATATGTATACATGCATAATTTCAGTAAGCAGAAGTGACTAGGAATGACAAGGGTCCCTTCAAGAATCATATAATAATAATATAATAAAAAATAATAATAGTAGTAGTAGTAAAGTACCAGCTACTAGATACCTTTCAAAGACTTGGTTAGAGTAGTCCAAGTGACTTCCAAACCAGTATTAACTGTATAGCCCTTGTTGGCCGATCAAGAGTAGGCCACTATTGCTCAATAAAAATCAATAAAAAATGTTAAAAAAATTTAAAAAGGCACTAAAAAGCAAATTTCATGGCACACATACATGAAGAGACACAGATACAGAAAAACTCTTTTGCCTCCAAAATATACTGTGTTTCCTTCTATATAAAATGCTACAAAATAAGGGCTGGAAACAAGTTAAGAGGAGTGACTGTTCTTCCAGAGGAGCTGGTTTTGATTTTCAGCACCCATATACCACTCACGGTCCTCTGCAACTCCAGTTCAAGGGATCTGAAGTGTGTATGTGTGTGGGGGGAGGGTGTTAATGATGCTAGAAATGTAGCAGTGTTATTAATTGCTCGCCTAGTTTGTTCAAGGCGCTGGGTTAGAGCTCCAGGACTACTGATAAATGAATGAAAACTAATAAATAATCAAGGGGGGAAGCAGATTAAAAATGTAAAAACCTTGCTCAAAATACGATCCATGGTGGAGGTAAAGTTTGAAGACGACTCTAGAAGAGAAAGGAAATTGCTTACACCACAAAAGCAACACCTGGGAAAGGCTCCAGGGCAAGGCTGTGCCTGGCAATGAAGCCAATGTACCTGGAGGTCACTGACAGAGAATGAGCACAGGGAAGATGGTCAGAGACCCAGGATCAAAGGAGACCTGCAGACAGCTGAAGGACTTTGGCTTCTACAGAAGCAAAACAGTGGCAACTTTTTTTATCATAGAAAAGAAACAATCTTCTTACATGTGAGAATAATATTCTCCCCGCTGTCGTGAGAATCATCTTTAATGAAAGAAAAGTACAAACCGGGAGGCCAATGACAGGCAATTCCAATAATTCAGGCAAGCATCGAGACAGAAGCTTGAAATCTGAAGAAAGGCTAAGCAAGGAGGGAGTGGATCGATGCTGCTAGTGCTGCCTATATGTTTAAGGCAGAGACACCTGTGTATGAGGGGACTGATGCAAAAGCTGAGATGAGCAGAAGGTTTCTTGACCTGGTTTCCGCTCTCACTTTCTTCCTGATTGCTCATCTCTAATAGCTTTTAATTTTTCATATTCTTGCCCATGTACATGCAGACACTCAACCGCTATGATGTGAAAGGAAGCTTGTGTATGTATCCCTCTAACTGGAACTGGAAAATAAACAATTGTGTAGTGCCATATCGTCATTTTTTGATTTAATCTGAAACTCCAGACAACGGCAATATGACTGCTTATCTGCTACTTCTTCAGATACAGTTCCTCATCTTGCTGTCATTTTTCAGTGAATTCTGGCTATTTGTCAAATGTTAAATCCTATCGAAATCAGAAGAAGCCAATGTAACTTGTATTTTCCATTTTAAAAAAGCTATCCTAGTAGAACATTTTCCCATTTTAAAAATGTATGTTGGTTTGTTGGGAACCTTAACTTAATAATCATTCAACTTAAGCATGTACTCGTCAAGAAAGCATGAGTCTGGGAAAATGGGAAGACCATTATTACTGATTAATCTATAAGTCAATATTTTCATTATGTTTTTTAATTGCAGGAAGATTCAGGTCAATTATATCACTTTAATTTAGTTTTCCTTCAATAGTTATTTCTCATTGTCTCTGTTTCATTACCTTTTGAGTGATATCTTATTAGGTTCTGTTTATTCATTCTTCTTTAAGGGGTTATCCCTTTTCAGTAAATGACTTTAAATTCTTCTTAAAGCAATTAGAATATAAATAATAAATCACAAAATTTAAATGAATGATTAACACCAACAGCCAAAGTGAACAAAGTGAGAGGCTGGACACATAGATAGAGTATTAGTTTCTTCCTGACTTTCTAGAACCTATTTCTGAAGATTGTAACAATCCTCCTCATGTTCTCTTGGATAAAGAGCGTTTGTGAAGCCATGTCATCTTAGATACATGGCAATTATTACTACTCTTGGAAGGAATATAAATATTAGCTCTGTGTTAGTTACTTTTGAATCATTGCCAGAACAATTCCTGATAAAAATGATGTAAAAATGAAAGATTGATTTAGGTTCATGGTCTCCTAGGGTTTAAGTCTACACTGGAAGGAAAGACATAGTATAGTGAGCTTAGTTCATGGCAGCAGGAATGTAGTAGAGGCCATTCGTGTCATGGTAGACCAGGAGACACAAAATATAATAGGAACCAGAGGATAGGGAAAGGGTTTAACTTTCAAAGACCTAGCCCTAGTGAACTATTTCTGCAAGCAATGACCCAACTCCTAAGCAAGCCTCCCTGAGAGAGTTGAAAGGCTTAGGGACCAAGAATTTGAAGGATTAGCCTATGGGGCATTTCACTTTCAAAATCACTGCAAACTTGTGCAACCACTTTGGAAATCAGTATGGTGGTTTTCCAGAAAATTGGGAGTCAGCCTACCTCAGGATCCAGCAATACCACTCTTGGGAATATACCCAAGAGATGCCCAATCATACTACAAAAACATTTGTTCAACTATGTTCATAGAGGCATTATTTGTAATAGCTAGAACCTGGAAACAACCTAGGTGACCCTCAACTGAAGAATGGATAAAGAAAGTGTGGCACATTTACACATTAGAGTACTACTCAGCGGTAAAAAAACAATGACATCTTGAATTTTGCATGCAAAGGGATGGAAATAGAAAACACTATCCTGAGTGAGATAACCCAGACTCAAAAAGATGAATATGGTATGTACTCACTCATTAGTGGATACTAGCAATAAACAAAGGACATTGAGCCTATAGTTTGCTATCCTAGAAAAGCTAAGTAATAAGGTGACCCCAAAGAAAAAACATATACAGATTCTCCTGGAAATTGGAAGCAGACAAGATCACCACGCAAAAGTTGGGAGCATGGGGGTGGGGATGGGGTGAGGGGAAGAGGAGAGGGGTAGAGAGAAGTTAGAAGGGCAGAGCTGAGAAGAGCTTGGGGGAGTGGGATGGTTGAGATGGAGGAAGAATGGATATGGGAGCAGGTAAGAAGATATCTTAATTAACGAAGGCATTATAGGGTTGGCAAGAGGCTTGGCTCTAGCGGGGTTCCCAGGAGTCCACAGGGATGGCCCCAGCTAGGACCCTGGGCAGTGGAGGAGAGGGTGCCTGAACTGGCCTTGTCCCGTAGTCAGACTGATGACTATCTTGAATATCACCATAGAACCTTCGACTGGCGACAGATGGAGACAGAGACAGAGACCCACATCAGAGTACTTGACTGAGCTCCCAAGGTCCAGTTGAAGAGCAAAAGGAGGGAGAATATGAGTAAGGAAGTCAGGACCACGAGGGGTTGGACCACCCACTGAGACAGTGTGCCTGATCTAATGGGAGCTCACCAAAGCCAGCTGGACTCGGTCTGAACGAGATTGGGATGATACTGAACCATCTGAATGTGGCTGACAATTGGGGCCGACTGAGAAGCCAATGATATTGGCACTGGGATTTGTCTCTACTGCATATACTGGCTTTATACGATCCTAGTCTATTTGGATGCACACCTTCCTAAGCCTGGATGGAGGGGGTAGAGGGCCTTAGACTTCCCACAAGGCAGGGTACCATGCCCTCTCTTAGGACTCTCAGTCCTCTCCCGCTCCCCCTCACCCCTCCTCCCTCCCCCTGTTTCCTTAAAAGAGAGCATGGTGCCCTGCCCTGTGGGAAGTCCAAGGCCCTCTCCCCCATCCTGGCCTAGGAAGGTGTGCATCCAAATAGACTAGGTTCACAAAAAGATAATACATGCAGAAGAGATAGGTCGAAAAAAATATAAAAGAATATGGAAAAATAAAAAATTTAAAAAAAGAATCTATGGTAAAGAAATAAACCCTCGCTTCGCAGATAAAATTCAGAAATCAAATAGCCAGAGAAATAAATGTTGTTTGTGGAAGTAAAAAAAAATTGAATGGTATCATTTATAAAGCAATAAAAAATAAATTAATTAAAAAAAAGAAAGTGAGTGAACCCAGGAAATCAGGGCTCATCCACTTGGTCCTTAGAATCTGGGCAACACTGGATCAGTTGACCCCTATCTTCTACTTCCCATGTGTCCCACCTCGAGGCACGGATCTTCTTTCTCTAGACAGACAGAAATCTTGCCTCAAGAGTCACAGACTCCAGAGGAGGGAGGAATGATTTCAAGAAATTCTCTTTCCTGCTCTCTGCTTTTCAGAGAGTATTGAAGGGGCAGGTTTAACTCCACAAGGGTCTTACAGACCCAACCAAATTAAGCCAGATTTGCTCCTCCTGCCTAAATTAAACAAGCCTTTCCCCCCAGTTCTGCCTTCTCAGACCTGGGTGCCTGCTAAGTAGCCAATTGTGCTTCACATGCACGCGCGCGCGCGCACACACACACACACACACACACACACACACACACAAAATCGCTGCAATTTTTAACTACTATAGCATTCTTGAAGGGAACAGTTTCACAATGACTTTAAATTTTGGAAAAATTCATTCACAGAAATATCAGAATATCCAGTTCCTTTAAGAATGTTTATTTATCACACAGAAAAATAAAAACAAAACAAAATAAAACTATCAATGTTAATCTACTTTGCTAATATAATGCACCAAATTCAGAAACATCCAGTATTTTATGTTTGCCTATTCTTTTTATTTATACTAAGTTTAGACTTTGCAACTATTGATAGCAACAAATGATATCAATCCTCCAACACACATATACACATTCACATGTGCACACACAAACACACACACACACACACACACACACACACAGACACCATGCACTACAGACCTAGAAGTTCCCTCAACTTATCCAGCAGATGCAACAAATGTTAAAAGTACCTGTATTGACTCTTGCACACACTACCAATGCCTCACTTTCTGAGCTCTGAGTACTGCACCTCTTCTTATATGTATTGTAGTGGTTTTTTTTTTAATTTCTAGTTTTCTAAGAATCCCTACAATCTATTTACTACAACCTATACCATAGAAGAGTTAGTGTCTCCAAGGGCAAGTAGAAGGCCACTGTGGAAGAGAGTCAGGAAACAGAATCTCAGTCTCTATGGTTTTGATTAGGATGATCTAGAGGGACATCCCATATTATGCCAGCTTCTACAGTGACTTTCAGTTCATTGCCACAATGAACCATTTTCCATTTCATGTCTTATTCCCTACATTCTTTCATAGTCACTTTCTGGTATTATCCCTCAAATAAATTATATTCGAATCTCTATGTAAGTTTCTGATTTTTCGGCAGCCCAAATCAAAACAACTACCTTTGTACACTCTCAAGTTATAGAGTCTTTCAGGAGAAAACTAGTATATTTGTCCCTCTAACTGTTCTTAAATATGTCTCAACTTGTAAATTGTCTAAGTCTAGTAATCCTCAGAGAAAAACTGAGGGATTATTACTATCTTCCTTTTTGGGTAGAAAAATGTTAAAACGCTTACCATTAGGTATTGATTCTCAAATCATGTTGTTAATAAAACATATCTCTTCCTGAGAAATTTTAATGGTAATTCTGTGAAGATGGATAGACTATGGAGTTTGTGTACAGCAATCTTCAAAGATTCCCAATGTCTGACAGTGCCTCACAGGTTGCACTTCAAAGAAAGACCTTCCTCCTTTGCGGGAGCCCTCCTGTTGTTAGGAGATTTTGCACAGCTGCTAATGCTTCTGCTCTGGCTTGGTTCCAAATCACATAATTTCAATAGCCTGTATAATTTTCCCTTAAAATTCTTGAAACATCTATTGTTCTGATCTTTGCATCCTAACATAGAAGAATTAGAATCAGTTAAGCATTCTGAAATAAATTAGGGTCTATAAAATTTTGGCAGGTCGTATATCAATAATAATGATTTCTATCTTCATTAAGCAACAAAAGAGAGATGAGTTGAATCCTGATTGTAATTAAGTTCCAAACATTGCATTTGTTATTGTTCTATTATAGGGAAATTTGGTTAGAACAGTGTATGGAAATACTAGCTGATGTACTCTCAGTCTGCAGTAGACATCCATGAAACAGATTAATAACTATTTCTATAAAATGTTTGAATGAAAAATAATTCTGTTAAAATATTACTTCCAATAAATGAAGTAAGTCCAGTCTATAGTCTGGATTGAATTAATTTTACATCATTGAAATATTAAATAAGAATGAATTAAATAAGATAAAGGTTTATTCTCACTCATTGAAAATCTGATAATGAATCCAAAAATCATAGGATGATTCTATGACTTCCGTAAAAACTCTACAGTGTTCAACATGTTATTATGTTGTGAACACATTATTAAGTGGTAGCCATAATTCCCGCATTCGTAGCATCCAGGAATGTCAAAGTAGGAGCTGCCCATTCTCCAGCCCTTCGCTGTACTCAAGGTTCACTTGACATTTTTGTTGGCATCCTATAAAGCAGATCCTGACCACCTAAAATTTGACTATTCAGTAGGGCATCTTTGTATCCGAGTAAAATCATAAGTTATATTACTAAGACAAAAGGAAATGAATGGACAATAGGAGGAATCTGTGTGAACATATGGATTTTAAACCATACAAAATTATAAACAATAACTAGATCTACTCATTTTGATTTGAACGATGTTGGTTACTATTTAACCTATGTCATTTTTAAATCTTGGAATTATATGCTTAACTAAGCAAGTTGTTTCAATGATTAAATAAAACAGTGTATACTAAATGCCTTCCATTTTACATAACAAACTCTGTACTACAGCTGTCACACATATTCAGAAGGCCCTATTCAGTCCAATGCAGTTTACCCAACTGACAGTCCAGAGTCAGTGAGCTCCCACTAGCTCAGTTAAGTTGTTTCTGTGGGTTTCCCCATTATGGTCTTAACCACTTTGCTCATATTATTGCAGCTCCCTCTCTTGGACTGGACTCTGGGAGCTTAGCCCAGTGTTTAGCTGTGGATCTCTGCATTTGTGACAGTTGTGTGGCTTGGACAATTAGTGGAAGCAGTATTTATCCCTAATTCATGAACTGACTTTCAGGAGCCCATTCCATATGAAGGGATACCTTATTAAGCCTAGAAACACTGGGGAGGGCCTTGGTCCTCCATAAGTGATGTGACAGACTTTGTTGACTCCCTATGGAAGAATTCCCCTTCTCTGAGGAGTGAATGGGGAGTGGGGTAGGGAAAAGGAGGTAAGGGAACAGGAGGAGGGGCATGAACTGGGATTGGTATGTAAAATAAAAATATTGTTTTTTAAAAAAATAAAATTAAAAAATCTATATTACATAGGCAAGTTATTAGGCACATGTTACTCCTAGCAATCTTTTGGTCTATATATTTCATGGGTAGTCTGGATAGGTTTGAGGAGCATTTGAAGAACTAAAAGGTTAAAATTAGTTTTATTTTAAAAGCTAATTACAATATTTGACAAAGAAGGAAATTAGTGGAATACTGTTGTTGTAACAACAAATATGTAAAATCATAGTTCATTTATCATTTCACATAAATAACTATATTAGTGAAATAAATAGACTTAAAACTTTAGGACTGTTTTATCCATGACTGTAAAAGCTTAAGCATTATTATAACCATCAAGTTTTTCAAAAAAATCATTTTGGGCCTAGGCAGAAATTCAGTCTTGCCCAAGGTCACACAATATGAATGGTCAGTTGCACAGGAGTATAGCAAGTAGTGTTTGCCTGGGGATATCACTTAATAAGCTCAACTACATGGCTTGCCCAGTCTAGTTTCAAGTCATGAGTCCTTTAACCCAACCCCATTTAATTGAAGTTAATGATCCTTGGGAGGGCACAGGGTAAGGGACTCATGGCAAGCATGCAAAAATAAAAATGGAAGACCAGTTTCATTTTCAGAATAGACTTCCTGCTGATAAAATTGAGATGAATTTAAATTTTCACAGCCCCAAGTGATAAAATAGTTTGAACATTTGTCAAATTAAGCAAATAACTTTCTGCAACCCTGTGTTGATGTTGAATACAAAGAATAGCTTTGTTCTTTCTCAGCTGACAAAATATGAGCAAGATAACAGGCTTTCCATGGCATTTTCTAAACTAACTTGCAAAATTTGGCCTTTCTAAGACTATAGCCTAATGATGCATGATGGTAATCACCAACCAAGCTGTGGCAAGAGATTTGTGAGTTGAAGGCCAGCCTGTGATACACTTAAAGTTAAACTCAAAGGTTAATGAGATCTAAGACCACAAGTTTTAAGTGAAATAATATTAAATATCAGTGTTGCTTTACAGAGAGCATTGAATTTGACTAAAATATCATTGTACTTTTTTCATACTTTGATGTTTATAGTACTATCTTTTATAAAGACAAAATAATTATTTTTCTAGCAATATCTGCTATAAGAGAAACTCTTGGAGAGAAGAATTTTGTAAAATAGCAAATAGCTTCAGGAATCCAAAATTTAGAAACAGAAAAGAGTGTTGGACTGAGATTTTCCAAAATTCATATAAACCATGCATGTAAAACGGATCCTGGGGACTAGGAGCAAAGGGCTGCTTCCACAGGGAAGCCCTCTTCAGTCGGTGGACTCTCATAACCTAGGAGAGTCTGAGAGAGACACAGGCCACTAACAAAGAGAAGAAGATACTAAAAGAAACACAGTGGCCAGAAGCCAAGGCTCCAGTCTCCCTCCATCCTATGGACATCTCACATCTGACTCACACACTGAAGTTGCCTCTTTTCTGTACAGTATTTGAAAAATCTCTTTTCCCATACATCTACATTCAAATGCTTTCTTCTATTACTATAAATCACATTTGCTATGAGAAAAGTATTGCAAGTTCCTCTTCCGGGAATATCACCATAGTTTTTATAATATATCTACTTTTGGAACTGTATTTGGAAAAATTAGTATAATTTATTGCAAAAAGTGTAAGGATCAATCTTGTCTTTACTATTTTAAGGTTTTCATTACTAAGGCATCTGCCATTTCAATTTTCAGTAGCATTCATCTCTGGTTGCATGATGCAAGCGAGAAATCAGTAATCTTTTTCCTTTTGTTGTGAAGATAATGTCCCTAGGGATTGTTTGTTCTCTTGAAGTCTCTCTGTTCTCTCTCTCTTTGTTCTCTGTGTGTTCTCTCTCTCTCTCACTCTTGCTCTCTCTCTCTTCCGTTCCTCCTCATTACCTACCTTACTCTTTCTTTTTCCCTTTTACTCCTTTGTCACTCTTTCTCCACTTTCCTTTGCTGTCCTCTGTTACAATTTTTAAGGATTAACATGGTGTTCCATTATTTTTTTCTCTTCTATTTTCACATTACTCCTTGTGAGTAGCATTTTTCTTCTTTCAAGCAATATGGAGAAATATCAACTACTAGTTATTTAAACTTGCCTCCCTCCCACTCTCAATCTTTTCTTCCTTCCTTTCTTCTATGCCAGGTAAATTCAAAACCCACATCATTAGGGCATTGTGTTTGTTTATTTACTTTCTTTTCCCTGAATGCTATATAATTCATGTTATTGTTTATTTAATTTTTTTATTTTTTGGAGGTTTTTTAAAATTGATTTTATTGAGCTATACATTTTTCCCTGTTCCCCTTCCCTCATCTCCCCTCTCCTTCATCCCTCTCCCATGGTCCCTATGCTCCCAATTTACTCAGGAGATCTTGCCCTTTTCTACTTCCCATGTAGAATAAATCCACATATGTCTCTCTTAGGGTCCTCATTGTTGTCTAGGTTCTCTGGGATTGTGAATTGTAGGCTGATTTTCTTTGCTTTATGTCTAAAAGCCACTAATGAGTGAGTATATATGATTTTTGTCTTTCTGGGTCTGGGTTGCTTCACTCAATATGATTTTGTTCTAGAGCCATCCATTTGCCTGCAAATTTCAAGAAGTCATTATATTTTCTGCTGTGTAATACTCCATTGTGTAAATGTACCACATTTTCCTAATCCATTCTTAAGTCTAGGGGCATTTAGGTTGTTTCCAGGTTTTGGATATGACAAACAATGCTGCTATGAACATAGTTGAGCACATGTTCTTGTGGTACAATTGAGCATCCTTTGTGTATATACCCAAAAGTGGTATTGCTGGGTCTTGAGGAAGGTTGTTTCCTAATTTTCTAAGATATCACCATACTGATATCCAAAAAGACTGGAGAAGCTTGCACTCACACAAGCAATGCAGGAGTGTTCCCTTTACCCCACGACCTCTCCAGCAAAATTTGTCATCAGTGTTTTTGATGTTGGCCATTCTTACAGGTGTAAGATGGAATCCCAGAGTTGTTTTAATTTTCATTTCTATGATGGCTAAGGATGTTGAGCATTTCCTTAAGTGTCTTTCAGCCATTTTAGATTCCTCTGTTGAGAATTCTCTGCTTAGGTCTGTACTCCATTTTTTCATAGGATTATTTGTTCTTTTTAAGGCCAATTTCTTGAATACTATGCAGATCAGTTCTCTGTCTGATGTGGGGTTGGTGAAGATCTTTTCACATTCTGTAGGATGCTGTTTTGTCTTGTTGTCCATATCCTTTGCTTTACAGAAGCTATTAAGCTTCAGGAGGTCATATTTATTAATGTTTCTCTCAATGTCTGTGCTACTGAGGTTATATTTAGGAAGTGGACTCCTGTGTTCAAGTGTACTTCCCACTTTCTCTTCTATGAGGTTCAGTGTGGCTGGCTTTATGTTGAAATCTTTGCTCCATTTGGACTTGAGTTTTGTGCATGGTGATAGATATGGATTTATTTTCATTCTTCTACATGTTGATATCCAGTTATGCCAGCACAATTTGTTAAATATGCTTTCTTTTTTCCAATTGATATTTTTTGCTTCTTTGTCAAAAATCAGATGTTAATAGGTGTGTGGTTTAATATCCAGGTCTTCCAATTGGTTCCATTGATCCTCCTGTCATGGTATTTTTATGCCAATACCAGGCTGTTTTCAGTACTGTAGCTCTGTAGTAGAGTTTGAAGTCAAGGATTGTGATGCCTTCAGAAGTTCCTATATTGTTCAGGATTGTTTTGGCAGTTCTGGATTTTTTGCTTTTCCATATGAATTTGAATACTGTTCTTTCGAGGTCTGTAAAGAATTTTGCTGGGATTTTGATGGGCATTGTATAAAAACTGTAGATTGCTCTTGGTGAGACTGCCATTTTTAGTTGTTAATTCAACCTACCCAAGATCATGGGAGATCTTTCCAGTATCTGGTTTCTTCTCCAATTTCTTTCTTCAAAGATTTAAAGTTCTTGTCATACAGGTCTTCCACTTGTTTGGTTAGCATTACTTTGAGATATTTTATGCTATTTGTGATTATTGTGATTTCTTTCTCAGCCCATTTCTCATCTGTGTAAAGGAGGGCTACTGATTTTTTTTGAGTTAATCTTGTATCCTGCTACATTACTGAAAGTGTTTATGAGTTATAAACGTTCCTTGGTAGAATTTTTTGGGTTGCTTATGTAAATTATCATATCATAATCAAATAATGAGATTTTGACTTCTTTCCGATTTGTTTCCCTTGATCTCATTGTTGTCTTATTGCTCTAGCTAGGACATCAATTATATTAAATATATATGGAGAGATTGGACAACCTTGTCTTGTTCCTGATTTCAGTGGGATCGCTGGGAGTTTCTTTCCATTTATTTTGATGTTGGCTGTTGACTTGCTGTATATTGCCTTTATTATATTTAGGTATGTTCCTTGTATCCCTGCTCTTTCCAAGACCTTTATCATGAAGGGATGTTGTATTTTGTCAAAAGCTTTTTCAGCATCTAATGAGATTGTCATGTGGCTTTTATTTTTCAGATTGTTTATATGGTGGGTTATGTTGGCAGATTTTCATACATTGAACCATCCCTGAATCTGAGGAATGAACCCAACTTGACCAAGGTGGATGATGGTTCTGATGTCTTCTTGGATTTGATTTGCCAGTACTTTATTTAGTATTTTTGCATCAAAGTTCCTTAGTGAGATTGGTCTGTAATTTTCTTTCTTAGTAATATCTTTCTGTGGTTTGGGTATCAGAGTAGCTGTAGCCTCATAAAAAGAGTTTGGCAATGTTCCCTTTGTTTCTATTGTAGGGAACAATTTGAGGATTGTTATTGTATTGGTATTAGTTCTTCTTTGAAAATCTTGTAGAATTCTGAGCTGAAACCATTTGGTCCTGGGCTTTCTTTGGTTGGGAGACTTTTTTTTTCCATATCCTTTTATTTTTCATTCAAAAATTTACACCTCCTCCTCTTCTCCCACCCCCTCCCACACCCCACTACCCCTCCTCCCTCCCCCTGCTTCCTTAAGAGGGGGAAGGGTATCCTGCCCTTTGGGAAGCCCAAGGACCTCCATCCCAGCCTAGAAAGGTGTGCATCCATATAGACTAGGTTCCCAAAAAACCAATACATGCAGAAGAGATAGGTCCCGGTGCCATCATCATTGGCTTCTCAGTCAGCCCCCATTGGCAGCCACATTCAGAGATTCTGGTTTGATCATATGCTCATTCAGTCCTGGTCCAGCTGGATTTGGTGAGCTCCCATTAGATCAGGCACACTGTCTCAGTTGGTGGACCAGCCCCTCGCGGTCCTGACTTCCTTGCTCATCTTCTCCCACCTTCTGCTCTTCGACTGGACCTTGGGAGCTCAGTCCATTGCTCTGATGTGAATGTGGGTCTCTGTCTCTAT
>PVIU01025666.1:0-23309 GCA_004026605.1 Ondatra zibethicus
CATGGTCTCTTAGTGTCTGTAGCACATCTGTCCAATACCTTCTGGCTTTCATGGTTTCCATAGAGAAGTCAGGTGTAATTCTGATATGTTTACCTTTCTTTGTTACTTGACCCTTTTCCTTTGCAGCTCTTAATATTCTTTCTTTATTCTGTATGTTTTGTGTTTTGATTATTATATGGTGAGGGGATGCTTTTTTTTTTTGATCCAGTCTGTTTGGTGTTCTGTATGCTTCTTGTACCTTCATAGGAATATCCTTCTTTAGGTTGGGAAAGTTTTCTTCTATAATTTTGTTGAATATATTTTCTGGGCCTTTGAGCTGGAATTTTTCTCCTTCTTCTACCCCTATTATTCTTAGGTTTGGTCTTTTCATGGTGTCCCAGATTTCCTGGATGTTTTGTGTTAAGAATTTGTTGGATTTGCTGTTTTCTTTGATCAATGCATTTATTTCCTCTATAGTATCTTCAGTGTCTGAGATTCTTTCTTCTATCTCTTGTATTCTGTTGGTTATACTTGTCTCTGTAGTTCCTGTTCATTTACCCAGATTTTCCATATCCAGCCATCCCTCAGTTTTTATTTTCTTTATTACCTCCATTTCAGTCTTCAAGTCTTGAAATGTTTCCTTTACCTGTTTGATTGCTTTTTCTTGGTTTTCTTTGGTATCTCTGAGGGATTTATTAATTTCTTCTATCTTTTTGTTTGTCTTCTCTTCTGTTTCTTTAAGGGAGTTTTTCACTTCCTGTTTAAGGGGCTCCATCATTTTCATAAGGTTACGTTTAAAGTTGAATTCTTTTACTTCTTCTGTGTTAGGATGTTCAAATCTTCTTGTTGTGTGTTTGCTGTATTCTGATGTTATCATGTTGCTTTTCAGGATGTTGGAGGAATTCTTGCATTGGCGCCTGCCCATCTCTTCCTTCAAATGAGGCCAGCAGAGTCTTGGTATCTTGGTCCAATCTTTGCTGTGGCTGATTGTGTACTTGGGAGGTTTTCTTGGTCTGCTGTCTCTTAGTTCCCCTCAGCACTGGAGCTGGCTCTCAGATCCCCTCCACTGTGAAGCAGGCTGTTCTGGGGGATCTAAAGACCCCACAGATGAAAAGGAGTGCTTGGGGGCAAGGTGGAATGGGGTAAAGAAAGCCAGAAGCCAGGAACACACCCCGCTGGATGGCCAGAAAAGCTTAGGGAATTGCAGGGGGCCTGGACTCAGTTTCCGGGACCATCTGGCCGTGTGGCCACTCACTCACCTTTCTGGAACCGCTCAGCATGGGAGCAGGGCCTCTTGCAGGGCTCCAAGGACCTCACAGACAAAAATGTGGGCTTGGCAGGCAGGTTGGGATGGTACAAAGAAGCCCCAGGGGCAGGAACACTCCCTGCTGGCTCCCCAAGCCCTCAGCCCTGAAGCAGTCTGAGTTGGAGATCCAAGGACCTTGCAGATGAAAAGGAGGGCTTGGGGGCAAGGTGTAATGGGGTAAAGAAAGCCAGCAGCCAGAAACACACCCCGCTGGATGGATGGCCAGAAAAGCTTAGGGAATTGGAGGGGACCTGGACTCAGTTCTCCCGGACCATCAGGCAGTGTGGGCACTCACTTACCTCTCTGGATCTGCTCAGCAGGGGAGCAGGGCCTCTTGTTAGGCTCCCCTTATGATTTTTTTTAGCTTAAAGTTGCAAAGTCCTTCCACAATTTTCAAAACATGGTAAGATCTGCCAAGCAATACCCTACTTCTGGTACCATTTTCAGCCTTAGGTTTTCTATTGCTGCGATAAAACACCATGACCAAAAGCAACTCGAGGAGGAAAGGGTTTAGACAACAGTCCATAATCTAGGAAAATCAGAGCATGTACTCAACGCAAAAACCTGGGGGTAGGAACTGATGTGGAGGATTTGGAAAAGTGCTCCTTACTGGCTTGGTCAGCTCACTTTCTTATAGTACCTCAGGCCACACTTGCTCATGTGTTGCATGACACAAAATGGGCTGGGCGCTCCCACATCATCAATCACTAAATATAGAAATGCACTATTGACTTGCTACAGACCAATGTTATAGGGTCAATTTCTCAAGTGAGAGTCTCTCCAATCAAATAACTCTAAGTTGTGTCTAACTTGGGCTGGAGAGATGGCTCAGTGGTTAAGAGAATTGCCTGTTCTTCCAAAGGTTCTGAGTTCAATTCCCAGCAACTACATGGTGGCTCACAACCATCTGTAATGAGATCTGGTACCCTCTTGAAGAAGAGACCTGGTCAGTTGTCCTCATCAACTTAGACCATAAAACCCAATATGGACGAGTTCAACAGGACCACCATATATGGGCTGCCCATGCATGCTTCAGCATTGCCACGGCATAAATTTCATTTTCATTTGTGTCTAGTGGACAACAAACCAGTCAGGACAGTGTGGGTATGTGCTTTTGATCTCCCTGGAGCTAGAGTTACACAACCTGATGTGGGTACTGGAAACTGCACTCAGGTCCTCTGTAAGAGCATTGCATGTTCTCAACCTCTGAGCTACCTCTCCAGCCCCTCTTACATGGTTTCAGCTTCAACTTATTGCTGGAGTTCCTGCCCTGACTTTCCTCAGTGATAGACTGCGGGCCTGGAAATGTAAGCCAATTAAGTCATTTCTTTCCCAAATTGCCTTTGGCCAGAGTGTTTTATCACAGCAACAGCCAAGAAACTACTCGTGGTCCTGCAATATTAAGAATAAACAATCTGAGGTGATATAAGGGAAATCAGTCTCCAGTGGACTGGTTCATACCAACAACTGGGAATGCTTTTTTTTTCTTCAAATCACCAGCTGCCGTTCCCATGAAAATTAGAGACTAGAAGATAATAGGGAAAGGGCAGACGTTCTTTATAGTCTTGGGCATCAGAAAGGCAGAGTTCAATGCCAAGTTCCCCAGTCTTTAGAGAAATAAATTCACAAGGGAATTAAGAGAGACTTTGCTTCAGGAGGACCCTCGAAATTGTATGATGGAAAGTCTCTAAGAATCAGTCATAGATGACACAGTCTTCCAGCAGAGAGTGATGTTCCTGATGGTTCCTCAGTGGGTCCACACTAGGGAGAGGATTCCTTCTGAGACCTTGACCTGTGAAAGCTGAGGGATGCAAATGTACTTCTTGCTCCATCCCCACGCTTGGATCCTCAGCAGGGCTGTGAACCTTGGAGTCCTGCTGTTGACACTGTGTGGAGAAAAAGAAGAGAGTCAGGGTGGATCTGGGGGGGCACCAGTGAGGGCAGAGAAGGTTATGGAAATGAGTTCATTCCATTAGGACATTTATTCACTCGGTGAAATGTTTCTGAAGTGTCAGTTGATTAAACTACACGGATTTATTTGCTCTTTCCACTTATTTGTATTTGCTGCTTCCATTATCCACTAGCCACCCATGTCGCTCTCTTCATTATATGGCCATTTACTGAAGGACTTAGGTGGAAAATATGATTGTTTTACTTGTTTTACAGCAGGAAAACTAAGCCATAAAGAGGCTGGGTCTTTTACAAGGCCACCAATCTACTGAACACAAACTCACCCCCAGAACTCCCTGAGATGTTTCATGTGCTGAAGATGGATCCACAGTGAAACAAGAGATGGGTCATGTGACTCGGGTGTTAGAAGGATGAAGATATATGCCAAATCTTCATGATGGTTGTCATTGTGGTCATATATGTTAACTGTACAGAGGCCAAAGGACCTCTGTTTCCCAGGACCCCAGCTTCTTTTCTTGGGTCTCCATGCGTGTGACAGAAACGCACATGAGATGTCTGCCCCAGGCAAGTGTGGCCCTGGAGACGCAGCACTGGACACTGATGGAAATGACTACAGAGCACAGCCATTTCCTGATGCCGGTCCATTTTCCAGCTCTGATTAACTGCAAGCTTTCTCAAAAATATCCTTAGCAACCACAGTGAACCTCCTCACCTCCCTTCCTATCTTTAGTTCCTGTTGGTAGGAGATATTTCTTTCCACTCAGCTCCTAGACCTTTGAATATCAAGATCAGCTTGAACCACTTAGTTAAATACCAGCGCCATTCTCACCGCTGGCCTCCTGCTCCTGCCAGTGTCTGAGACTGACACCTCGTCATCACCTGCGAGCACTGGACACATCTGTGCACTCTCCTCATAGGTGGTTCTGCTTAGTGGCTTCCCCTCCCAGACTTCTTGTTTCTTCTACCTCATCTTTCTGACTCTGAGTGATGGAGAGGTTAGTGCATTTTCTGTGGGCTGTCCTTGTATTTGGAGTTTCAGCCACGTTAGACTTGATGTGGAGAGTCCCCAAACTCCATCCCCTGACTCCAGGATCTGGTCTCTATTGTCCATCTTCACCTGGATGTCTCAGAGGCTCCTCATCCTTGTAGGAACCAGAGTGATGGTGTTTTTCATGATTTCCTCCATCTTCAGGGTTGTCTGTGTGAGTCATTGGCAGCTCATTTCTTTAAATCACTCATGGCAACCACAGAATTGTCATGTGTGACCTCTATGGACATCGGTGACATCTAGAACTGTCTATGAGTCATCTACGACACATATGAGATGGAGACAGCAAGCTGTTTTGGCAAATGACACAGGCATTCATTTGCCTGTTGAGTCTTCCTCTGAAGTGTATGCAGAATCTCACTCTCATCCAGATCTATCATTTGGACGTGGACTGTGTCATGTGTTGTCAGCACCTCTGTTTTGTGTTATATTTTCAGTTTTAGAAACACAATCTCATTATGCAGTCCAGGATGGCCTGGAATTTGTTGTCTCTGACCTCAACCTCCATGTATTGGCACTACACAATATATTCAAAAATATCATAAACATTCTTCATGACATACTGCAGAGAAGGAACTGGTAGGAGACAGGATGCACAGAAGCTGGGTGCTGATTGGGTAGAGGGACACAAGAACCATCACGGAGATGGAGACACATCAAGAGAAGCATGTTTAGGGATTGCTGACAGGGTTTGTGGTGTTCTGATCTGGGCTTTTGATCCTAGAGGTGCTGCTTTTTTTGGGGAAGAGAGTTTCTAGAGACAATGAAAGACCTGTATGCATGTGACATGTATGCCCCAATCTTACATCCAACCCAACCACATCCTTTAGGGAGCTCTGACAGAACAGGCCTCTGTCCTTCTTCCCTACAACCCCAGGTTCAGCTACCAAGAAATAGCCTTGATATTCAGTATGGCTGGTCTAACCTGACAAGCCTATTCACCCTGTTTCACTAATTCTTTCCCATGAACTCCACAGTCAGGGCTCCTGTCTATGTTGTCCCCTCACCTCCACTGATGATGAACAGATCTGATGGTGCCTCATTATAGCTTTACATGGCTCAGTGAGTGCATCCTTTCTAGAAAGTGATTTCCATACCCCCTTTTCCTCTTTTGTCTATTTTTAAAGCAATATTTTCTCATTTTACATACCAATCACAGTTCCCTCTTCCTCCCCTCCTCTTGCTCCCCCCACCTTCCACCCACTGCACCCCCATCCACTCCTCAGAGAAGGTAAGGGGAGCCAACAAGGTCTGGCACATAACTTTGAGGCAGGACCAAGGTCCTTCCCAGAATATCTAGGCTGAGCAAGGTATCCCTCCAAAGAAAATGGGCCCAAAGAGCCAGTTCAAGCACCAGGGATAAAGCTTGGTCCCACAGGGACCCCACAAACTTTCCCAGCCACACAACTGTCACTCACATTCAGAGGGACTAGTTTGGGCCTATGCAAGTTCCAGAGTCAGTGAACTTCCACTAGCTCAGGTCAGCTGTTACTGTGGGTGACCCTGTCATGATCTTGACCCCTTTGCTCATATTATTGCTCCTCCCTCTCTTCGACTGGACACTAGCAACAGGCTCATTGCTAGCTGTGGATCTCTGCATCTGCTTCCATCAGTTGCTGGATGAAGTTTCTATGATGACAATTAAGGTAGTAATCAACCTGATTACAGAGCAAGGCCATTTCAGGTACCCTGTCCACTATTGATTAGGGTCTCAACTGAGGTCATCCTTGTGGATTCCTGGGAATTTCCAAAAGGATGCAGACTGATACCACAAGGACATTTGTCCAACTGTGTTCATTGCATCATTATTCGTAATAGCCAGAACCTGGCAACAACTAAAGAATGTATAATGAAAATGTGGTAATTTACACAATGGAGTACTACTCAGCAGTAATAAACAGTGACATCTTGAAGTTTACAGGCAAATGAATGGAAATAGAAAGAAAAAACATCCTGAGTGAGGCAACCTAGACCCAGAAAGACAAGCATGGCATGTACTCACTTTTCAAGTGTCCCTTGGGACATGATTGTCACAAGAACTATTCTTAGTTCCTAGACATCTAGACAGGGAACAAGTCTGTGCTTGCCAGTGGCTGCCACCTGGATTCTCATCACCCGCAGCCTGTGCGCTGACCTCTATGTGCCTTCAGCTTCACTCCCCCATTCACCCGCCCCTGACCCGGAGCTGACCTGGAGCTGACCTGGAGCTGACCCGGAGCTGACCCGGAGCTGAGGCTTACATGAAGAAGACGAGGCGATGGAGATGCAGAGCGAGCTGTGACACCAGCAGCCCCCATGGCTTCCAAATCCACCCCTGAAGCTGATTTTGTCCCTGGGTTCCCTGCTGAAGGAGGAGACTTGGGTGAGCTCTGATCTTGATGAGCACACCTGTATCCCTCTGGAGGCCTCATCTCTGAGATGAGGTCCAGATGCAAAGTTTGTTTCCCACCACAGGATCTCAGCTTTTACTAAAATCTCAGATAAAGCATGCAGTCCACCTGAGCCCTCTTGTCCAGGTCATATTCCTGTCCACTAGAGTCCACCTCTTCCAGGACCCACATTCCTCCCTACCTGGAATTTCTACATCAAACACACAAATACGAGGAGGACAGTTCTCCCCAGAGTGCTGGGCAGATGCTGAGAACTGGTGATGCACTACTGTTGAAATCTGTGAAAGTCTCTGTGAGGGTTAGTGTTTCAGCCTTTATTCTTGTTGTAAGGCTTCCGTCTGATGTTTATTTTCTTGTACGTAAGCAAAGATATGCAAAGATGGGGCAATATGACTCCCCCGTTAGTAGGTGTTGGACTGTCCATTGATGCTTTGGTTCCCTTGAGCAGAGGTTTCTTAGTTAAGCAGCCAACTAGCTACTCTGTTTATGCAAACACCAGACAACTGGAACACTTCCCAGGCTTGCAGTGGGTTGTCTTGGTGCCTAAAGGGTCAACCCCAGTCAGAGGGGTCTGGAATAGTTTGTAGGAGACTTTTTGTGTACAGAATTTTCAAAGAACTCCAAATGACTCTGAAACTGTTTTTGCTGGAACCAGAGTGGGTGCATTTTCCCCAGTGGCTGAGGAAATGGACCCCTGTGAAGAGGCAAGGCTGTGGCTGGTCCAAACACCCTTTTAGGTTATGGAGATAGGCTGCCCTGGCTTTTTTCAGAGTGTGCTGAGAAACACAGGAATCACAGTATTAGGTCCAGTGAGAAGCTTCTCTTGAGTTTGTTTTCTTGTCTTTTTTCAGTAGGTTGATCTGGTACCAAGACAAAGGAAGCAGAAGAGAAAGCAAACTAGGGGTGTAGCTAGCTGAGGGAAAGGGGAGCAACTATTGACCAGTCAGCAGGCAGTGAGGAGGGACTAGGCCACCAGCCTCTGACAGCAGATGGACGCGTTCAGAATCTCAAAGGAGAAAGAAAAAGCTGTCAGAGGAGAGGGCGTAAGCTGAGAAGACAGTTAAGAATCTGTAAGGAGCCGGGCGGTGGTGGCGCACTCCTTTACTCCCAGCACTCGGGAGGCAGAGGCAGGCAGATCTCTGTGAGTTCGAGCCCAGCCTGGTCTACCAGAGCTAGTTCCAGGACAAGCTCCAAAGCCACAGAGAAACCCTGTCTCGAAAAACCAAAAAAAAAAAAAAAAAAAAGGAATCTGTGAGGGGTCAGAGGACAGTACAGCCCAAGAACCAGAAGGTCTCCAGGGAGCTTTCAAGGCAGAGAAATTCCAGCTTCCTAAGCCTGGAAAGAACTGTAACTCTTGTAGAAGTGGTGGTCCTAAGCCCGGTGGTCTGCAGGATTGGAACACTAGGGAATGCTACCTGTCTCTGCCCACTACTACCAAACACCCAGGGAACAGGGATCAGAAAGTGATGAAAACTATTACAAGCTTCTTGACCAACTATGGTTTCTATCCCAACAGAGAGGAAAGATCACTCTCAACTATGTGCTAGTAACAACAGGACCAGAATCCTGCTCTCTGAAGCATTCAGCCACAGACAGTGACAGAGAGTGTATGAATTCACATTCTCCTCTCTTCTTCCCAAGGATACTGTCTGAATCCCTCTCCCAGTCTCCTTTGCCCATCCCTCAGGATCAGCATTGATGAAAGTGGTTAGGAAGGTGGTTGTTGGAGCCATGGGTCTTCCTGATACCCTACCACCCGGGATCAGGCACCTGTGTCAGCCTCTCTTGTCCACACTGCTGAGGGAGCCTCCCCTGCTCTTAGAGGTTCTATGTCCAGTAAAGACCACATGACACTAACAGCATGAATAGGGCAGTGCAGGGAATGCTGGTGGTTGGGCAGAGGTCAGAGTTAAGAACTAGAGGATTGGCAATAAATAACAACAGCAACATCAATAATGATAACAAGGCATCCCCAAGAGACTTTCAGAGTTGGGCCAACATTCTGTTTGACACCATGATGGTAAAGCCATCACGCATGTGTGAAATAGCAAACTCTGATGTGGCCTGTGGTCTGTAGGTCATGGTGACATATCTATGAAAGTTCATTCTTTGTCACACTGGAACATTTTATGGTACCACAGGAAGCTGCACACTGTGAAGGAAGCAGGCATGTGGGAACTTCTGGTATTTATTACTCAGTTATGCCGTGGAACTTAAGCCAATCTGTAAACTAAAGATCCTTTTATATAAATTCCCCCAGGAGGGTCACTGACCGGAGGAAAAACATCTGCACAGAGGGGCAGGGGAGAAGTTGCTGGTCTCTAAGGAATACCCTGCAAGTATCAGAAATCACTGAGGACGGGCAGCTCAGACTGAACCTTCCACATTGGGTCTGAGTGAGGTTGGTTCAGCTGAGTCCCCAGCGGCTGCTGGTTGCCTCCCGGAAGGCACAGATTGAGGGTTCACTGTAGCAAAGAGAATGGGATTCTCACTTCACTTGGGGTGAGCATGAGGTAAGGTTGCAGTCTCTGATGCTTTTCCAGAAATCAGCCTCATAGAGGGATCAGCTCTGCACCCTTCTGTGCCCCTAGTTCACCAGATCTTGAGGATTCACCACCATGGTTCTCCAGCCCCACCTTCCTTTCTCTACACCCTCATGGACAGGGTGTCCTGCCTTCACTCACAGGTGACATTGAGCTGGATGGTCCTTTCCACAGTCGTGCCAGCACCAGGGACCGTCACATGACAGGTAAGGTTGATGCTATGTGAGGGTCAGCACTGAGGAGAGGGTGGTCCTTGGGCCCAGAGAGGTGAGGGCAGATGACATCCAGAAGATGGGAGGTGTTCCCCTCTCACAGGCCCAGGGCACAGAGCAGGTCAGGTTTCTGGGACAGCCAGGCTCCAGGGTCCCCAGTGGGAGGATGGGTGTGTGTGTGTGTGTGTGTGTGTGTGTGAGGGCTGGTGAGGAGAGGGGAGCCATGTAGGATCAGGTAATGGGTGAGGGGTAGCTATGAAGGAAGCCCTGGCTCTAATCTAGCTCCTATGAGAGTCCTGCTGCTCCGGCCCCAGCCACTTACAGAATGGGCTCTTATCCCAGGCCTGTCCTGTGGCACCATGACATTCCTGAATGACGGTAGCCCACAACTTGCCTGCCACATACACAGACAATGGCTTCCCATAGTAACTCCATTGAGAACTTTCTCTCCCGTGAAGAAGTAGGAACTGTTGTCACCACTTTGTGTATCTCTGATAGCCAGGGAGCCATTGTTGTTCCGCCTGACCCCTATGAGGTGTAATCAGCCCTGGATCTCCTTCAGCACTTACCATTTTGGCTTGTTTGTGGCCACTGGAGAGTCTTGACTTGTGTCAGCCTCTGAGTGGAACCAGTAGCCATAAACTTGAGCAGAACTGGCAGAGGAATAGGTGAATGTGCAGGGCGCGAGGACACAGAGACCCTCCCGTACCATCACCGTCTGGAACACTTGCAGCCTATGTTTGTATCATCTTTGCAGGCTGTGGCAGTGGAGGTTTGGCTCTGAGTGTCCAGTCACTTACCCACACCAAGAGCAGCAGCAGGAGCAGCTGCAGCGAGAAGGGTTCCTGGGCTTCTGTGAGTAGAGATGTGAGGTCAGGTTCAAGAGAAAGTGTTGTAGAATCCACTGAAGTTGGGAAGAAGCCAGAGACTTCAGTTCACAGAAGAGGAGCCACAGAGGACTGGTGTTCTTACTCTCTGTGCAGAGCAGAGTGAAACCCTGAGACCAAGGGCACAAAAGATGTTAGAAAGAGAGAGAGAGTGGAGGGAGGGAGAGAGAGGAGGAAAGGGAAGAGAAGGAGGCAGAGTCTAGGGAGGGAGGGTGGGGATCCTACCACTGAGTTGGAACCATACACAGGAACACATCAGTTCCTCCCATTCTGAGTGGCCATTTTTCATTTCCTGCAGTGCTGTAGATACAGCCCAGGGTCTTTTGTAAACAGTCTACCACTGAACTCACCACCAGTCCTTGGTGATTTTGGTACTTTACCAAAATCTTCTGTAGATCTTCTGTAGATCAGGCTGATCTTGATCTAACTCACTAGCTTTCTTCCATTTAACTTCTCTATTGCTGGGATTACAGGCACCTACCACACTCGGGTTTTTTTTTTTTTTTCTTACAGATTAAATGTGTTCTTTGGCATACATGTCCAAACCTCCTCGTTATCTCTCTCACTCCCACCCTTTCATTTCCTCTTATCCTTGTCACACACTCCATACAGGTCCTTTCCCCACATTAATGTCTTTTTGGTTTGTTTTGTGACCCACGAATTTTAACCAGGACTGTGTGTGTGCCTACAGGTTTGGAGCCGGATGAGCACAGCCTTGGGTATTTAATTGAAGAAAATTGCTCTCCTCCATAATCCATCATGGACAATAACTCTGCAATAGTTTGGTTTCCTATTGCACTAATAAAACACTGTGACTAACAGCAACTTGGGGAGGAAAGAGTTTATTATTTCATCTTGTAACTTTTCGGTCATACCCTATCACTGATGGAAATCAGGACAAGACCTCAAGACAGGAACCTGGAGGGAGGAACTGGATAAATCTTACTGGCTTGAAGATTCTTCCTCACTCAGCCTGCTTTCTTATACAAGCCAGGGCAACATGCCCACGGAAGGCATCTTCCTCTGTGGACTGGACCCCTCTCCTATCAGTCAGCAATCAAAAAAAAATGCCCCATAGACCACTCTGATGGAGGCAATTTCTCATTTGAGGTTCCCTTTCTCAGATGACTCTAGTTTGTGTCAAGTTGACAAAAAGTAACATAGAAGAGTAGGTCCCCAAATATCCCCTCTTGGTCTGTGATTGGCTGTGGACAGGCCCGGTGTGAGCAGCTCCGGCCGCTCTGAGAGTTCTTTGCAACGGCTATGTCATGGCCTGACGTGAGCATTTCATTGCATCACACTCAACTTCTGAGGGAAGCTGTGCACCACTGTTCACAGCATGAGCTGGGGCCTCATGCCTGGCCTCATTGTCACAGTCCATTCTCCACTCCTCAGGTGGTAGGTACTGAAGAATGCAGGATGATGTAGAGTTGTGGTTAATGTCTTGGCAGGAGGATGGTCTGGAACAACTGGAAATTGAATCTATTCACTCACTCACTAACCAAACATAGAGTAAGCTCTGAACTTTCATCATCTGGACACAAGAAGGGACTTTTACGTTCTGGTTCTCCATTCATGGATCATGGACATTGTCTTCAGAACATGATCTCAGCCTCCAGTGTGCACAGAGATCAGAGGTGCTGGTTCAGATGCTCCTTGTGTCTGTGGCTGTTGGAGTTTCCACCATCGAGCTCTCTGAAGCAGCTGCACCATGTCACATTCTCAGTAGTGATACTGTGGAGTTTCAGTTCCTCTGTCCCCTTCAGGATTTGCCACTTCCTGTTTTTAACAATCATTCTTGAACTGGTGTGGAGTGATGTCGCATTTAAGTGATTTTAAGTTGTTATTGGCATACATTGTGATTTTATCTCATTCACCCCTCATTTGCCCTCTTTTCTTTCTTCTTCCCCTCAACAACTCTAATGCCCTCTCTTCTACTTTCACATCATTTCGCTTTTTCTGCACATAGCAGAAAATTTTTTAGGCCTGAAGTTCTCAGTCTGACTTATTTCACCTAAAAGATGATGCCCCTCCCTAATATATCATGTTTTTATTATATTACAATGTAAATAACTTTTTTGATTATGGCTTGTTTTTCAGTTTATTATTTTTATTTTATATGCATTAGTGTTTTGCCATGGGTGTCAGGTACCCTGGAACTGGAGTTACAGACAGTTGTGAGTTGTCATGTGGGGGCTGGGAACTGAACCCAGGTCCTCTGGAAGAGTAGTCAGTACTCTTAACCACTGAACCATCTCTTCAGTCCCCATGGCTTGTGTTTTAGTTTCACAAAAGTTTTTATCTTGTTATTATTGTGTGTGCATTTGTGCATTCCATGAAGCATTTCGAAGTCAGAGGATGACTTGTGGGAGCTGGTTCTTGCATTCCACCATCTTCAGACTTGCATGGTAAAGTCTTTTACCCCATGAACCATCTCACTGGCCACTTTTGTTTGTTCTTTTAGACAGGGTTTCATATACCCCAGACTGGCCTTGAATTCTCTATATAGCCAAGGGTAAACTTCATTATTTCATTAATTCATCTGTCTTCATTTCTCAAATACTGAAATTACAAGTATGTGCCACCACACATGTTTTATGTGATTCTGGAGACAAAATCCAGGACTCTGTACATCCTAGGTGAGCACTCTGCCAACCGAACCACACTCTCAGTCTCCATCTTCTAGTTCTGACTTGCATATCTTTTTCTTTTAAATTTACACATCAACCATAGTTTCCCCTCCCTCCTCTCCTCCCATCCCCTCCCCCTACCTCGCTTCTACCCCCTATCTACTCCTCCTCCATCTCCATTCAGACAGGGTAAAGCCTACTGTGGGAGTTAACAAAGCATGGCATATCAAGATGAGGCAGGACCAAGCTCCTCTCCATTGTATCAAGGCTGGACAAGGTGTCCTACCATAGGGAGTAAGTTCCAAAGAGCCAGCTGATGTGTCAGGGACAGGTCCTGGTACCACTGCTAGGGGCCTCACAAACAGACCAAGCTACACAACTGTCACCCAGATGCAGAGGGCCTAGGTCAGTCCCATGCCAGCTCCCCAGCTGTTGGTTCAGAGTCCGTGAGCTCCCACAAGCTCAAGCCAGCTGTCTCTATGGGTTTCCTCATCATGATCTTGAACCTCCCTTGCTCATATTATCCTTACCCCCTCTCTTCAACTGGACTCTTGAAGCTTGACCCAGTGCTTTGCTGTGGATCTCTGCATCTTCTTCCATCGGTTACTGGATGACAGTTACATGGATGCTCTATGATGACATTAAGGTCATCACCAATCTCATTACAGGAGAAGGCCAGTTCAGGCACCCTCTCCACTATTGCTAGGAGTCTTATTTGGGTTCCTGGGAGTTTTCCTAGTACCAGGTTTTCCCCTAACCCCATAATGTCCCCCTCTATCAAGATATCTCCTTCTCTGCCCTCCCGCAACTTGACCAACCTGATCCTTCATGTTCTCATCCCCTCATCCCCTCCCCTCTACCTTTTCCCATGCCCAGTTTACCCAGGACACCTCATCTATTTCTTCTTCCTATGGAAATTCATGCATCCCTCTTTGGGACCCTCCTTGTTACCTAGCTTCTCTGGGACTGTGGATTGTAGCCTGGTTATCCCTTTTCAAATCTTTTAAAAACTATTTACTTACTTGTGGGTGCATGCATGCATGTGTGTGTGTGTGTGTGTGTTTTGCTTATGTAATGCCATATATGTTCAGGCACCTGCACAGCACAGAAGGAGGTGTCAGATCCTTCCCCAGTATCTGGAATTATAGGAGGTTGTGATCAGGCAGACATGGGTGCTGGGAATGGAACTTGGGTCTAATGAGGAGACATAAGCACTCTTAATTGTTGAGCCATCTCCCTAGCACTCTGGCTTGTATTTCTAATGACCAGTGAGTTTGGACCTTTAGATGTGTATATTGCCCATGTGTATATCTTTAAGATGTCTATCTACATCCCTGAAATGTTTTTAAATGGTGTTGTTCCTGTATTGATGAATCCTGATTTTGAAAAAAAAAAAAACACTGT
Source organism: Ondatra zibethicus (assembly GCA_004026605.1). NCBI lineage: Eukaryota > Metazoa > Chordata > Mammalia > Rodentia > Cricetidae > Ondatra > Ondatra zibethicus. The sequence goes on from PVIU01025666.1 coordinate 14,311, forward strand.
TGTTATTTTTTGTTCATTTACAACTTTTTAAAAGAAAAGGTCTCATTTTCCATTCTTGTCTTGAAATTCCTATGTATATCAAGATGACACAGAAAGGACCCCTTCCCAAAAAAGAGAATTACAGACCAATTTCCTTGTGAACAAAGATACAAAAATACTCAACAAAGTACTTGCAAACTGAATCCAAGAACACATAAAAAGATCATGATCAAGCAGGTTTCACCCCAGAGATGAAGGAGTGGACCAACATATAAAATCCAATAAATGTGATCCTCTACATAAGCAAACTGAAAGACAAAACATATAATCAGCTCATTAAATGTAGAAAATTCCTTTGACAAAATCCAACACCACTTCATGATAAAAGTACTAGAGATATTAGGGATACAAAGGACATACTTAATCATAATAAAAAACAATTTACAACAAACCTATAGCCAACATAAAATCAAAAGGAAAGAAACTCAAAGAAGCTCCACTTAAATCAGGAGCAAGACAAGGCTGTCCACTTTCTCCATATCTACTTAATATAGTGCTTGAAATTCTAGTTAGAACAATTAAGACAACTGAATACAAATTGGAAAAGAAGAAGTCAAAGTATTGTAGGTGATATGATAGTATACAGAAGCAATCCCAAAAATTTTACCAGGGAATTCCTACAGCTAATAAACACCTTCAGCTGGATACAAAATTAACTAAAAAAATTAACTATGTGACAGATAGACTGAGAAAGAAATCAGGAAAGAACATACTTTACAATAGATACAAACAATATTAAATATCTTGGGATATCCCTAATCAAGACAAAAACTTCCAGTCTTTGGATAAAGAAATTGAAGAAAATTAAAGATGGATGCTGTAAAGTAATCCAACACTAGCTCAGAATTGAGTATAATAAGGGGTTGTTTATTTAGGGCTAGACTCACAGATCACAGTCCTCTGCATAAATGGGGAACAGGAACTGAATCCAGCAGCCAGGAGAGAGAGTGCACGCACGAGCATGCTCACGCTTTATGACTGCATTTATAGTATAAGAGACCACGTCCAAGTGGGCTGGTATCATAAAGGCTACTGGCTGAAGGAGTTCCCACAACACCTCCTTCTTTTGTCTAAATAAGAAAATTCTAAGCCTTATATAAAGCTATATACAATAAGAACAAATATCAAGTTTAAAAATTAGAATTACAACTAGCATAAGCAATATCAAGCAAGAAACATGCTAAATGTTTCAACAATTATCTTATCCAAAGGAATATAAGTCTTGTATTAGAAATAGCTTGGCCAAGTCATGAGAGGAAAGTAACTATGACTATCTAGTCTTTAACTCCATTGAAGACCTGAGAAGGGAAAAATATTACTTGAGTAAATAGGAAGTGCAATCAAGCAATTTCCAAAATGTGCAATAAATGACAGAGACAACTGGCTATCTGGGCAATCACCCAAAGTCTCATTTACAACATTGTAGCAACCAACTTTGGCTAAGGCTTAGAGTTTGTGGCTAACTACATCCACATAAAAACCTGAGAGAACACATGGATCTAATCTACATGGGAAATAGAAAAAGACAAGATCTTCTGAGTAAATTGGGAGCATGGGGACCATGGGAGAGGATAGAAGGGGAGGGAAGAGGAAGGGAGAGGACCAGAGAAAAATATATAACTCAATAAAATTAATTAAAAAATTAAAAAAGAAAACCTGAGAGAGCTTGAAAAGGAATTCTAGATGCAAAATAAACAAAGTTTAGTGCAGTTTCATAGTAGCCACATTTTTCCCCTCTGGATGGGCTTGTGGTGAGCAGGGGTGCCAAGGCTTCTTTAAGAGAGGTGTACTAAAAACTGTGGGGCTTCTTTAAAAATCCTGGCTTCCTGGTTCATGCTGCCAGCAAGAACTCTGGCTGTTTCAGGAGGCCAAGCACTTAAATGGGGTTTGTGGGAATCATGGTTCAAGTTACGTGGTGGTAGTATTAGCCAACTGGTTACCAGAATTGAAGTGGCGAAGACGGCTACCACCCGGCAGTCTCAGAGGCAGTGAACACGCCTCTGCCATGTTGGACTGGGCAGAGCCAAAAGGCAAAGCAGCCTTAGTCCTAGCCACAACGCTTAACATTTTAAGAAGCACTCCTGGAGATAAAAGGATTTAAAATATACAATAGGACAGATTCAGACATAAAAGACTTCTAAATACAATACAGTATGTCTAAAAAAATGCATGTAGGCTTTGGAGAGAGAAGAAAAAAGAGTATAGAGAGTTATAAAAGAAAGTAAATCATTTAAAAAATAAAACAAAGTCTTTAAAGAGACAGTATAGTCATATATTAAAGGAATAAAGAAAAATAAGCCATGTAAAGATGGAATATACACAGAGAATATGGATTATGTATATTATTATGTTTTCTTTGAATTTTTTGACTGTGAATAAACTAAGTACAGAGAGCCATTTCATTGTATGGGCTGCTAAGCTAAACCAACATATATATTTTAAAGGTGTCTTGTCTTCAAAATTTGGGTCTAAGGATATGTTACTTTGGAAAAGAGGTTCTGCTTTTGTTTCCACAAAGGATGAGAACCTATGAATTCCTTCCAGGATAATGTGGTTTGATAGACCAAGACCCCCAAAAGGTCTCCATGAACCCCCAAATAGAAAATACTTCACCTAACAAAAAGCTGGAAACAGTTTTGAGAGAATGACACCCAAATTCCCTGAATGATTGTTTATAAATTTTTGTTTACATTTAAAGGGGTCTATGCTATAGAGATGAATACATTGTATTGGTGTGGATCTTAGTTTATTGACACAAATTTAAGATCAATTTTGTTATATGCATGTTTCTACTCTTGATTAAGGTATTGTGTTTGTATGGTTCATTTAAAAATGTAATGTAAAATTAAGAAATATGGGTTAATAGATAACTGTCTCTAATAGTCAAGCTTGTAGGTTATGTTAGTTAGGTTTTCTAGATATATAGTGATATAGTTCAGGTAGGTAGGTATTCTTCAAATCTTTCAAGACCTTAAGAATATGGCATTTAAAATGTTTTAAGAACTTAGAACTTTTCATGACAATGGGATACATCTGCTCCTAGCAGCACCAATCTACTTCAAGAGGATAATGGGCTTCAAAGAGGCTCCTTAAGGTGTTTGCTAGCCATTTGGGCAAGAAACTTCTCTTTCCTGGACCGCTTGATGCTTGCTGTATGAACTGGACATGCAGAACCTACAGACAATGACTGTTGAACTTGTCTAAAGGTGAGAAGTCCTTCGGGATGACTGCTTCATGAAAGAGTCTGCTAGAAATTCTGTATCACACAGAAGAAAGTTACTGAGAACTGCCAATATATGTGGAACTGTCTTTGAAATTTCCTGCTTCGTGGAGGTGGCCAGATACTATGGGCCTGTGGGCTGGAGATGGATGCCCCAATGGTACAGAACAACTTTGGGTGACTATCCTGGCAGTGAGATGTCTCTGTCAATTCTAGAGTTTTGGAAGTTGTTTACAATGCACTTCCTGTTTACTTAGGTGATACTTGTGGGGTCTTTGATGGAGTTGAAGAATAGGTAAAGTTAAAACCTTCCTTTTTATTTGAATAGAAAAGGGAAAGTGGTATGGGAAATCCCTCTGTATGTGTTCCTTTTATTGCTTAATGAATGAAGCTGCTTTGGCCTATGACAGGGCAAAATATAGATAAGTGTGAAAATTAAACTGAATGCTGGGAGAAAGAAGATGGAGTAATAGAGAAGCCATGTAGCTGCTGCAGGAGACAGACACCAGACTCCAGATGAAGCCTTACCAGTAGGCCACAACCATGTGATGATATAAAGATTAATAGAAATGAGTTAATTTAAGATATAAGAGCTAGCCAGTAAGAAACATGAGCTAATAGGCCAAGCAGTGTTGTAATAATACGTTTCTGTGTGATTACTTTGAGTCTCAGCAGCTGGGAAATGAATGAGCAGCAACAGACCAACAGAATACATCAGAAGATGGAAGGATCTCCCAGGCTTATAGGTATGTAGAATTAACATAGTAAGAATGACCACCCTACCCAAAGCAATCTACAGATTCAATGCAATCCCCATCAAAATTCCAGCACAATTCTTATTTTTTATTTTTCCATTCAAAAATTTATACTTCCTCCCCTCCTCGGGTTACTCTCCCACTCCCCTCCTCCCCCTCCTCCCTCCCCCCTCCATCCTTAAGAGAGGGCAGGGTACCCTGCCCTGTGGGAAGTTCAAGGCCCTCCCCCATCCATTCCGGCCTAGGAAGGTGTGCATCCAAATAGACTAGGATCCCAAAATGCCAATACATGTAGTAGAAACAGGTCCCAGTGCCATTATTGATGGCTTCTCAGTCTGCTCCCATTGTCAGCCACATTCAGTGAGTCCAGTTTGATCACATGCTTGTTCAGTCCCAGTCCAGCTGGATTTGGTGAGTTCCCATTAGATCAGGCACACTGTCTCAGTGGGTGGACCAACCCCTCATGGTCCTGACTTCCTTGTTCATCTTCTCCTGCCTTCTGCTCTTCAACTGGACCTTGGGAGCTCAGGCCATTGCTCTGATGTGGATGTGGGTCTCTGTCTCTATCTCCATCCATCACCGGACAAAGATTCTATGGTGATATTCGAGATAATAATCAGTGTGATAGTGGGGCAAGGACAGTTCAGGCACCCTCTCCTCACGAGACAAGCCTCTTGCCAACCCTAAAATGCCTCCCTTAATGTAGATATCTTCTTTCCTGCTCCTATATCCGCCCTTCCTCCATCTCCACTCTCCCATTCCCCCAAGGTCTCCCCAATCTGTCCCTTCACCCTTCTCCTTCTCCCTCTTCCCTTCCCCCAACCTCACCCCTACCCCCACCCCTGTCCTCCCAACTTTTGCCCAGCTATCTTGTTTGCTTCCAATTTCCAACCCAATTTATCTTTGGCTTCACCTTGCTATTTGGCTTCTCTAGGCTTGTGAACTATAGGCTTAATGTCCTTTATTTATGGCTAGAGTCCACTAATAAGCGAGTACATACCATATCCATCTTTTTGAGTATGGGTTATCTCACTCAGGATAGTGTTTTCTATTTCCCTCCATTTGCATGCAAAATTCAAGATGTCATTGTTTTTTACCGCTGAGTAGTACACTAATGGGTATATATTCCACACTTTCTTTATCTATTCTTTCATTGAGGGGCATCTAGGTTGTTTCCAGGTTCTGGCTATTACAAATAATGCTGCTATGAACATAGTTGCACAAATGCTTTTGTAGTATGATTGGGCATCTCTTGGGTACATTCCCAAGAGTGGTATTGCTGGATCCTGAGGTAGGTTGATTCCCAATTTCCTGAGAAACCACCACACTGATTTCCAAAGTGCTTGCACAAATTTGCATTCCCACCAGCAATGGATGAGTGTTCCCCTTACTTCACATCCTCTCCAGCATAGGCTATCATTGGTGTTTTTAATTTTAGCCTTTCTGACAGGTATAAGTTGGTATCTCAAAGTTGTTTTGATTTGCATTTCCCTGATCACTAAGGAAGTTGAACATGACCTTAAGTGTCGTTTGGCCAATTGAACTTCTTCTGTTGAGAATTCTCTGTTCAGTTCAGCACCCCATTTTTTAAACTGGGTTAATTAGAATTTTAATTTCTTGTTTCTCGAGTTCTTTATATATTTTGGAGATCAGACCTTTGTCTGATGTGGGGTTGGTGAAAATCTTCTCCCATTCAGTAGGATGCCTTTTTGTCTTAATGACAGTGTCCTTTGCTTTACAGAAGCTTCTCAGTTTCAGGAGGTCCCATTTATTCATTGTTGTTCTTATTGTCTCTGCTCCTGGGGCTGTATGTAGGAAGTGGTCTCTTGTGCCCATGTATTGCAGGCTACTTCCCACTTTCTCTTCTATTAGGTTCAGTGTGGTCGGATTTACATTGAGGTCTTTAATCCATTTGGACTTGAGTTTTGTGCGTGGTGATAGATCTATTTTCATTCTCCTACAGGTTGACATCCAGTTATGCCGGCACCATTTGTTGAAGATGCTTTCTTTCTTCCATTGTATAATTTTAGCTCCTTTGTCGAAAATCAGGTGTTCATAGGTTTGTGTGTTAATATCCGGGTCTTTGATTCGATTCCATTGGTCGACGTCTCTGTATTTATGCCAATACCAAGCTGTTTTCATTACTGTAACTCTTTAATAGAGTTTGAAGTCCGGGATGGTAGTGCCTCTGGAAGTTCCTTTATTGTATAGGATTGTTTTGGCTATCCGGGTTTTTTTGTTTTTCCATATAAAGTTGATTATTGTTCTCTCAAGGTCTGTGAAGAATTTTGTTGGGATTTTGATGTGTTGAATTTATAGATTGCCTTTGGTAGAACTGCCATTTTTACTATGTTGATCCTACCAATCCAAGAGCATGGGAGATCCTTCCATTTTCTGGTGTTCTCCAATTCTTTCTTCAAAGCCTTAAAGTTCTTGTCAAATAGATCTTTCACTTCCTTGGTTAGTGTTACCCCAAGATACTTTATGCTATTTGTGGCTATCGTGAAAGGTGATGTTTCTCTGATTTACCTCTCTGTTTCTTTATCCTTTGTGTATAGGAGGGCTACTGATTTCTTTGAGTTGATCTTGTATCCTGCCACTTCACTGAAGGTATTTATCAGCTGTAGGAGTTTTTGGTAGAGTTTTTGGGGTCACTGATGTACACTATCATATCATCTGCAAATAACAAAAGTTTGACTTCTTCCTTTCCAATTCGAATCACCTCGATCTCCTTATGTTGTATTATTGCTATTGCTAGAACTTCAAGCACTATGTTGAAGAGATATGGTGAGAGTGGACAGCCTTATCTTGTTCCTGATTTTAGTGGAGTGGCTTTGAGCTTCTCTCCATTTAATTTGATGTTAGATGTCAGCTTGCTGTATATTGCTTTTATTATATTTAGATATGATCCTTGTATCCCTAATCTCTCCAAGACCTTTATCATAAAGGGGTGTTGAATTTTGTCAAATGCTTTTCAGCATCTAATGGAATGATCATATGTTTTTTTTTTCTTTCAGTTTATTCATATGGTGGATTACATTGATAGATTTTCATATGTTGAACCTGCTCTGCATCTCTGGGATGAAACCTTTTTGATCATAATGGATGATTTTTTTGATGTGTTCTTGGATTCTGTTTGCCAGTATTTTATTGAGAATTTTTGCATCGATGTTCATGAGCGAGATTGGTCTGTAATTCTCTTTCTTGATTGAGTCTTTGTGTGGTTTTGGTATCAGGGTAACTGTAGCTTCATAAAAAGAGTTTGGCAATGACTCTTCTGTTTCTATTATGTGAAACACATTAAGGAGTATAGGTATTAGCTCTTCTTGGATGTTCTGGTAGAATTCTGCATTAAAACCCTCTGGTCCTGGGCTTTTTTGGTTGGCAGGTTTTTGATGACAGCTTCTATTTCCTCATGACTTATAGGTCTATTTAAATTGTTCACCTGGTCTTGATTTAATTTTGGTATATGGTATTTGTCTAAAAAATGTTCATTTCTTTTACGTTTTCCAATTTTGTGGCATATAGGCTTTTGTAGTAAGGCCTAATGATTCTATGTATTTCCTCAGTGTCTGTTGTTATGTCCCCCTTTTGATTTCTGATCTTGTTAATTCGTGTCTTCTCTCTCTGCCTTTTGATTAGTTTGGATAGGGGTTTGTCAGTCTGTTGATTTTCTCAAAGAACCAGCTCTTTGTTTCATTGATTCTTTAGATTGTTTTCTGTGTTTCTATTTGTTGATTTCAGCCCTCAGTTTGATTATTTCCAGTCTTCTACTTCTCCTGGGTGAGTCTGCTTCTTCTTTTTTTTCTAGAGCTTTCAGCTGTGCTGTTAAGTCTGTAATGTGAGCTTTCTCCATTTTTTAAATGTGGGCACTTAGTGCTATAAACTTTCCTTTTAGCACTGATTTCATAGTTTCCCATAGGTTTGGGTACGTTGTGTCTTTATTTTCATTGAATTCAAGGAAGACTTCAATTTCTTTATTTCTTCCTTGACCCAGGGGTGGTTCAGTAGTTGACTATTCAGTTTTCATGAGTTTGTAGGCTTTCTGGGGGTAGAATTGTTGTTGAATTCTAACTTTATTCCATGGAGATCTGATAAGACACAGGTGGTTACTAAATTTTTTTTGTATCTGTGGAAGTTTGCTTTGTTACCGAGTATGCAATCAATTTTTGAGAAGTTTCCATGAGATGCTGAGAAGAAGGTATATTCTTTCCTATTCATGTGGAATGTTCTGTAGATGTCTGTTAAGTCCATTTGATTCATTACCTCTGTTAGGTTTCTGTCTGGTTGACTTGTCCATTGGTGAGAGAGGAGTGTTGAAGTCTCCTCTTATTAGTGTGTGGGGTTTGATATGTGCTTTGAGTTCTGGTAATGTTTCTTTTACATATGTGGGTGCTTTTATATTAGGGGCATAGATAATCAGGATTGAGACTTTGTCTTGATGAATTGTTCCTATTCTGAGTATAAAGTTTCTATCTCCATCTCTTCTGATTGATTTTGGTTTGAAATCAATTTTGTTAGATATTAGCATAGTCACACCCACTTTTTTCTTAGGTCTGTTTGATTAAAAAACCTTTTCCCAACCCTTTACTCTGAGGTAATGTCTGTATTTGTGGTTGAGGTGTGTTTCTTGTAAACAGCAGAATTTTGGATCCTGTTTTTGCATCCATTCTCTTAACTTGTGGCTTTTTATAGGTGAATTGAGTCCATTTATATTAAGTGATATTAATTACCAGTGGTTGTTAACTCTGTTTTTTTTTTTTTTTTTTTTTTGGTGGTAGAGTTCGTGTGCTTCCCTTCTTTGAGTTGTGCTGGTGGATGGTTGTTAGATGTCTGAGTTATTGTGGGTGTTGTTGGTTTCCTTGGGTTGTGATTTTCCTTCTAGTATTTTCTGTAAGGCTGGGTTTGTGGCTATGTATTGTTTAAATTTGTTTTTATCCTGGAATATCTTGTTTTCTCCATCGATGGTGAAAGAAAGCTTTGCT
>PVIU01025667.1:0-23309 GCA_004026605.1 Ondatra zibethicus
TGTGTGTGTGTGTGTGTGTAGGTCCTGATACTTTCTCACAACTCTTAAATGCAGGAAACAGAAATTCTCTATAAACAGAAAGCATAGGGCTCTCACTTTTTAACCCTAACATTACAGGCTGCTTTCTTTCTCAACATTTGGTGCAGGATAAACAAACCATCAAGTCAAGTTGTGCAGCAAAACCAGAGAACAGTTCAGTTGGATTAAGGTTGTCTGAACACTGGCCTTCCATTAACTCAGACGTGCTATGAATGGTATATGTATACGATATAAGGAGATGATATTTCTAAGAATACGCTCTCTTAAAGATATTAATGTGTTAGGCACATTGTGATAAAGAAGTTGAGTGTGGTGGCCACATTTAGAATGTTCTCCCACTTGGGAGGCTGAGGCAGGAAGATCAAAAGTTTGAGGCCAGTCTGGGTTACACAGCAAGACACCACCAAAACAACAAGGAAGGGGAAATTCTGCTTCTAACATTGGTATGTTGTTCCTATGGTTTTAAAAGTCAAATCCGAATCAAATAGTACTGAAATGTTATATTTAAGATGTCCGTAAAATAGATATACTTCATTCTGAGAATAACCAGAAATTACCAGTTTTAAAAATAAGTAAACATTTTAATTACAAATCAGGCACATGCTCTTTATTTACTTGGCATTTTATACCCAATATTTCAGAATATAAGTCATGCACCTGGTGAACACAGACCAAGTTCCAGGTGTGACTGAAACAGGGTGACTCTGTCCCTTCTGTGAAATCCTCCTCAGTGCCCAAGAGAAACTCACAACTGCTGTGCACGACAGCATTGACTAAAGTGGGTCTCTGTGGCTAAGTATGACTGTCGCCATTTTTTAACTTCTTACCTTCTCACTTTTACTGGACAGAAGACTATGAAAAGGTGTCAACATAAAGAACCAGAGAGTGAAACCCACTGGAAGTACATGATTACTATTAACATTTATTTCAAATTCTTCAATAAACTGCCATGTAATCCTATAAGAATAGAACCCACTTTCTTCAGAAGTCACCCTCATCTGTCAGACATAGTAAACATCGAGGTGTTAACATTTATCCTAGCTTCATATAGAGGTTATTCTATGAGAACGTATTGGAAAGGTTGATACCAGCTTTGATGGCAAGACTTTTGGATTCTCCCACAAGTGACTTCGGTCCAGATTCCTTCTCAGGGGAAGAAGAGTCAGAGGATGGAACAGCAGATGACAAAAAATCCATGAGGGAAAGCAAGGCTTCCAAATGAAGCACCAAGTCCAAAGATGAAAATGAAACCTAAAACAATGAACATCAGAGGGGAGGATTTCAGCGACAGTCACACCATTGTGTATGTGTGTCACACCGCTAGAGGACAGTCATGCCACTAGGGGGACAGTCATGTCATTGGGGTCACAGTAACACCATTGGGCTGAGTTTCAATGTTAAGTAACTAACACAAGAATGAATTACTAATTTCATTTTAATCGTCTTTATTACTATTATAATGTCAGTCTTTACCAAACAACAAATCAATGCCTTGCCCACTCCCAGTGCAGACATTAATTCTAATCTCAGTCAAGCTTGATTAAGTCTTAAATAAAGATACAGTAGTATTCCTTCACTGACTATGAGTGCTCAAATGGACTGTGTGTCTCTACACTAGGCCATGTTCTATCTTTTCCTTAATCTTCTTCTAGCACTAAAGGCAATACAGAATTCAAATATTCAATTTTGCCATCAATATCAGGCCAAATAACTACAGTAGGCTAAAATGAACAAAATTCCCTCAAAATAAAAATTATTTGTATATTCCACAAATAATTAATTCATGCTTTAAAAGAATCTTTTCATAAAGAAGTTATGATAAGACTTTTATTTCAATTCTATATGCACTAATTTTAGATCTATTACTACTGCCTCATTCTAATTTTAGATCTTGCATCTTACAACTGAAATTGGCCACCAAGATACATTTAATCATCAATAACCCAGTCTTAAGATGAATTACAAAAGACTCACCTTCAGCTTCTGTTTGGTGTTATCATGAACAGTTTTAAATTCTGGTCCATCACTGTCTGCCTATAAGCAGTTGATAATTAAACCACTGAGTTAAAAACACTAGAATTTCACACATTGAAAACAAATATATTCTACATCTTAAAATATGCTATTAAGAGACAACAAACATGTTTCTTATAGACAAATAAGAATATGCCCCTAGAACTGACCACATAAACATACTTTACATACTATAGATGCAAAATCTCAAATCCCTTATTCTACTCTGGAGATGTTAGTGCATCTAAATAGGTGGGCCCATTCAAAAATAAAAAAGGCTTCTATCTAATTTATAACACACTTCTCTTCAAGATAGGGCACAGTTTTGATAGTTCACTCCCATTTCTTCAGCAGCCCTAGAGAAAGAAGCTTGTTAAGTTAATGGAGTATAAAAGATTTTGATGTGCTTCTATAATTCATCTTCAATCAACTGGACTGGAAAAAAACTAAGGGGTAGAATCCAAATATTAAGTATGAGGGGAGTATAAATAACTTTTTATACTTCAGTATTAACCCCAGAAAAGAAAAGAGGTGCTATGACACTTAGCTTTCATTGTAGCTTCCCAAAGCCACAATCATCTGGAAAGCAAGTCTCAATGGGGCTGCTGACATGAAGTGCCCTGTGGGCAGGTCTATATAGGATCGCCTTCAGTGAACTGACAGGCGAAGACCCAGCCCACTGTGAGCAGCACCGTTCCCTAGGCAAGGAGCATAATAGTGGAGAAATGAGCTGAGCACAAAAAGCAGGCAGCATGTACGTGTTCATTTCTCTCAGCTCTTGACTGTGGACGCATGATGTCACTGTGTGTTTGATGGGGGGAAAGCTATTAACCAATCACATCAAGATGGGGTGTGGCCACTTGGACCCCAGGTAGAAAATGGAGAGAACACAGGTGTGCTCTCTCTCCATGCGGTGTCCGCTGGACGGATAGGACTTCGGACCTCTGGACCTCCCACCCTTGTAGTGTGAGTTTCCCCCCTTTTCAGTCATTAAAAATACCCGTTCCTATTGAGCTGGCTTGGTTATTTGTGCCGACCCAATTCATCAACATGTGTTTCAAGTTCCTGTCCTTATTTACCCACAATGATAGACTGTAGCCTTGAATTAAAGGTAAAATGAATCTTTTCTCTACTAAACTGCCTTTCATCAGGGTATTTATCCCAGTGACAGAAATGAACTAGAACAAATACCTTAATGAACAGCATTTTCAGGAGGGTTCCGTCAGACACGTTAGAGGAGTTGACAATGTACAGAGGCTCACCTTTAGAATCTGGAAGGAAAAAGAAAATCTGATCCATGTTATCCCTTCAATATTTCAAACATCTTTTAAAATGGAACCAGCTAGTTACACAGAGAAATCCTTATAAGAGAACTGTACAGAAAACAGACAAATGTATTATACTGTCTATAAACCGTATCTCAGTAAGTCTAGCTTTCAAAAACTGGAAAGGAAAAATGAAAGACTGCAAAATTAACAACAAAACAGCATTAGTCAATACCAGCTGTCATACACTAGTGCTGCAGGTATTACTGTCATATGAACAAATCCTAGCATGAGAAATAACAGCTATAAAACACAAGAAGGGATTATTTTCAAACACACTTTTATCTTCTCAAAGATGCTCCACAGAGTCCTTAAAAAGCTTAAGCAAATGGGAACTATAAAATTCAGATAGCTGCAAATTCCAACAGTAAATTTAAAAAAATCCAAGATACCCACTAAACAGCAACTTCATAGTCACCTGGGAGGAAGTGAGACTAAGTGTCTCCTTCTATATATTTATGTTGTGTTTAACATTTACTTTTTATAAGCACATACTAATGTAATTAAAGAAATCTTAACACTCATATAATTTGCAAGTAAATAAATGTAAAGTAAAGCTTCCTACTAAATTAACTTTCAAAAGGGGTCTTTGTACCTGGGATTTGACTTCTTAATGTCACTATACTCATTTAGGTGAGGTTTATTACACCATCCCCAACTGGGTATGTAAGGAATACACAGGGTAAGTAAAGGACAGAATGCAGCCCTGTATTTATGCTGGTTATGAGACCTGTACTACCTTCCCACAGATGGACCTACGCACTTACCAGGAAAAGCAAAGCACCGCACGCTAATTCTTCTCAGGTAAGCTTCAGCAGTCATGTCATGGGCCTTTACTTTAGCTTGCACCCCAAGATGCAGGATCTTCAGTTCGTGTAAGGGTGTTCCTTTCTTCTCTGCTTTATTCATCAAAGTAACCATAACCTAAAAGAATGAGGGCGAATTACCACAAACCGCTTTACTAACGCACAGTGACATAGGAGCTTAGTAACTATATCTAGTGATATGAAGAATTCACACAAGGAAAAAGTATTCTGGTCCTGAAAATCACCTATTATTATTTACCTTACATATATCTGTTCAGACTTTGAGGCACCACCACTATTTTCTAGAGATTTTCAAAGGTGAAGTGGGGAGGGGGGGTGCCACGGGGATGAGAAAATGGCGTGAAGACAGGCAGATAGGGATCTAGTCCTAGAAGCCCTAACTGATCAACAGCTTCTGTCTGAAATTCTGCTGAAAGCAGCAGCTATTTTTTTATACAAATCCTCAGGCAAGGCTTCTTAATCTTGGGCTACTTAATGGGGTGCTATCCTGCGCAAAATAGGTCATTCGCAGCACTCCTGCCTCTATGCACTAGGTGGCAGTCTCCCTGTATATAGCGACAGTGCAAGGCTGAGAACCTAGCAAGCAAAAATAAATCCCTTCCCTCCAGGCCAACTAGCTTCACAGTAATGGAACTTAGTGTATATAATAAATGCTAGGGAAAGAGCTTATGTATTCTATGCCCACCCCTTTCTATCCATGCCTACCCTTTCTATCTATGTCCCAGGCTCTCTCTTTAATCCATTTTCTCAAACTATCACTTTTTTCTTTACAAACTTCACTCAAATGTCACTTCCTCCCAGAAACCTTCCCTAACCCTCTCAGCTGGCTCAGATGCCCAGTCACTACCATCTCCACCACAGGCTCTGAAAGTAGCCTACTCTGAGCATATTTTTAATGGACATACTATATTTAGAATCTATATATTTTCTCATATATTCTTAGCCCTGGCACAGACATAGGACAGCTGTTGAACAGATAAAGAAAGAAGAAAATCCATACTGAAGTAATATAGCATTTTTAAATGAGCATGATTTGTGCTTTATTCTACTGAGTTTCTAACATTTATTTGCAAACGATTTCTCTATTTCCCTCGATTGTCTTTCTTACATGAAAACACAAAGCAAGCCACACTCCAACATCCTATCATGACTAAAACGCAAGCTACAGAAAATGCTTCCATTTTCTCTAAAAAGGAAAATACCAGATCCCTAAAATGTAACTGGTCCTTAGTAAATCCCCAAATTTTAAAGCACACTTTCACATTAACAGTCTAAGATTCTTTTCATACATATCAATTTTCTACAAATTTAGCTTAATAGAAATGATAGAAATATCCATAACCTGTTCATTTCACTTGGTAAAAAGTGATGAAAATTACGTACCTCTTTAATTTCAAAATTCAGTAGTACATTAATGATGTCTATGGATCTGGTCTCTTCCACTCTGGCTGGTGATGCACCTTGTGTGGTGTGCACATCCTGGGGCACAGAGACTTCTCGGCATGCTTTCGTTTCCCCTATGGAGGGTAAACAGAAATACGTGATTCTATTCATTCATTCTTTCACTGACACACACTGTAAACATGTATGAGCACTCTGAAGACCCACAAATCCATAACCGTTCTCAGCCTTAGAAAGCTCATGTTAGTAAAAGGACGCACACACTGCAAGTCAAACACAAGAATCAGGCCATACTTATTCACAGGGAGCAGGCAAATGTTAATAGGCTGACCATAAAATGCACAGAGAGACATCAGCGAGCTGAAGAAAATATTCACACAGATGAATGACCCACACAGAGCAGTTCCTCTCAGAAAAGATAGTTCTAGTTTTTAAAGGTGAGAAATGGATGGGAAACCATACAGAGATGGCACGTGACGGTCTGCAAACAGAACAGACTACAGTATGGCTAAGTCTAAGAAAGGAAAAGGGGCCAGGTATTCTAGTCTAGTAAGGAAAAGAAAAGCATCATGGCTTTGATGCTATTCTGAAACACACACCATGAAGTTCAATACATCTGTTTTCTAACCTATAGCACAAAAATAATAAAGCTACCATTTGTTATATGTGTACCCTAACACATATGGTTCCAGACACTGAGCAGCAAGCTCAGTGGTATGTCCTGCTGATCATCCTTCTGGGGAAGAACTTCATTGTTCCATCCCACAGATGAGAACATTAATTTTTTAGACAAATTTGGCACCTTGCCTAGTGTCATATGCAAATGCTAGAGTCCAAGTTTATCAGTCTGACTTGACAGACATTACTGTCAACAACATAACTCTGTCACAACATTACTGCGATTAACATTATCTTGACCACTAATCCAACACCCCACAGCCCTGGGTATATATATACTATACTAGAAACCCACATGGAAAAACCATACTACTCATTAATACCTTTAAGAAGGCAATGCAGAGAGCAAAGTTTCATCTATCATCTTATTCCAGAATTGCTTCAAATAAAAGGAATTGTTGACAGGTTTGGATAGTCACAAAAGAAGATGTCCACAATAAGGGGCTGCAGGAATGGCTCAGCAGCTAAAGTACTTGCCATGAAAGGAAGAGGACAGGAGTTTGGATCTCCAGGAACCAAATAAGAAACCCCAAGTAGTGGTGATGGCTCACCTATAACTCCAGCCTCTGCAGAGACAGGAATTCCACTACAGAAACCAGCTGAATGAATCTCACGGATCATAAAAAAGCCAAAAAAAAAAAAAAGAAGAAGAAGAAGCCGCCAAATATCAAAGAGCAAACTTTTCAGGAAGTTTGAAGTTTTCATGAAAAAGTAAAATTAAGCAATCAACAGGGTCATCCGTCAGAACAGCAGTGACCTCTGAGTGGAGTGTGAGGCAGGCAGGGCCTGTCCTGACAGGGAGGAACCCAGGGAGGAGTGCTGGGCAGTGTGCAGCATCCAGCTCAGGGCAATTACAGCTCGAGGTGTGCACTTAGGTTTGTGTACAATAAAAAAGTGAAATAGTTTTCACTCAGCCAATGCGCAAAAGTGTCAACAAATTTGATAAAACTGTTGGAAAGTTACAGAAAAACAAAACAACAGGAGAGCTAAGTGTTAGGAATATTCTTAAGACGAGCCTCTCCACAGACACAAATAATTCCAATTAGAGTAAATTGGACCAAATAAAAGATGCCCACGTTTTCAGGGGCTGGAGAGATAGCTCAGTGGTTAAGAGCACTGGCTGCTCTTCCAGAGGTCATGAGTTTGATTCCCAGCAACTACATGGTGGCTCTCAACCATCTGTAGTGAGATCTGGTGCCCTCTTCTGGCATGTGGGCATACATGGAGACAGAATGTTGCATACACAATAAATAAATAAATAAATCTTTAAAAAAAAAAGATGCCCACATTTAATGCAGGTGCTCCCAGGTGGCCAGGAAAGCATAGCAAGAAAGAGAGAACAGGGGAGACCATGTGAAACCCGGAGACCACATGTTCCTCTTCTGGGCGGCAGGCTAAACAGCCTGGGGGATTGGTTCTGACCCTCCCTGGGGAGGGGTCAGCACTTAGCGGGCTTTATTCCCCTTCTCTCCCCCCAGGTGGAGTCCAGACCAAGGCAACTCCCAGGGGGAGGGTGGTTGAAATGGAGCTTTCTGCTCCAACGATGGGTACCAGGGGCTGGGGTGATGCTTTCACCCAAACATCGCAGAGTCCTTGGATATAGGGGTGTCAGGGGCTGGAGGCTCACATTTGACTAAACACTAAGTATACATTCTGGTAACACTATCAAACTTTAGATTGATCAAAACACATCATATTCATGTCTGAACCTCTCAAACAATCAAATTTAAAATTTAAGTTAAATTAATTTATTAAAACCTATAATGTTAGTTAAATTTAAATGACATTGATACAGATTGCATTCCCTTTCACTAGTGTGGTCCTACAGAAACACATGAAGAATAAACACATAAGGACATTTCAATGCAACATGGCTAACAGTGAAAAATTCAACGTGAAATATCTAAAAAGTTATTTTACTTCAACAGAATCTAATAAAAGGAAGCCATTCTAAAATAATAATAATAATAATTACAGAGGGAGCCAGGCATGGTGGCACTCACCTCTAACCCCAGCACTGAGGAGGCAGAGGTAAGTGGATATCTGAGTTAGAGGCCAGCTTGGTTTACAGATGGAGTTCTAGGACAAGTCAGGGCTGTTACACAGAGAAATCCTGTCTTGAAAAACCATACACACACACACAAGTATGAAATATATAGAACTACGGCTGTTAATTTAGGAAAACACCAGCAAAGCACAGTGGGCATACGAACATGCCAATGATTGTTTAAAAAGATAAAAGCTGCATCTTATGAGCATAATATATTCATTAATTGTTACATATGTGCATATTATTCATACATATATGCATATATACATGTACATATATGCATAATAGCTTTAAAATACTATAATTTTTTAATTTAAGTAAAAACAGTCATAATTAATAATTTAAACTTACTGTTATTTTTAATATACTATATTTACTATCTTTGGAGGGTGATAATTTACTAACAATTTAAATTCTTATACTTTACCACTAAGTCTTACTTAAATATAAGGCCAAATATGATGCCAAAGCCTAAGGTTCTGAAATTTTTTTAATATACAAATTAATGCTGTCTACAGAAATCCACCACTGGCTAATGGCCACCCTTCCTAATGGCCTTCTCCCCGCTGAAGCAGTCTGGAAAACATGTTAACTGGCAGTTGTCTGCTGAAAAGAGACAATAAGCTCCGGTCACACTTTAATTCAACAGCATCTTGTTATCTTTCTTGGTAAAACAAATCACAATTTGTAAATATTTATTTTTTTTAACAACATGCTTATTGTGTTTCAAGCTGTAGCAATAACTCAATAATATGGTATGTGCCACAGCATGTACAAGACCCTGGTTCAGTCTCTACTACAGTTAAAATATTTAAAAAAAAAAAACAAACCCTTTAGATTTGGAAACAGCATTCAGTGGCTCCTGGATTGTAAAGAGGCACATGTGCACCTGTCACCCGCCTTCAGTCTCTTACCTATCTCCTGTATTCTAGGTTTCCCTTTATCCAAGTCTTCAGAGGCCTCACCAAGATTTTCTGCCAGTATTCTAAACAGAAGATTAAGATCCTCTTGATTTAGACTAACCTGTGAAATAGTTGATGAACAAAATATTCATTTTTAAAGGAAACAACTAAAATACAGAAAACAATTTCTCAGCAATAAGAGAATAATCCTGACAGTAACTGAGAAGGACAAATGGATTTTACTACTTGCTTCGCTTTAACTTATGCAATTTTAAATAAAATTTTGAAACATATAAATAACAAAATTTTCAAATCAATATTAACTCTATTGACTAGTTTTTTCTTAAAGCTAATTGTACCTAAAGAAATCTAATCCATTTTTAAAATAATAAGTTCTGGAAATTCATGCATTTCACTCCTTAAAGAGTACTATAGTTACCTTAGGCATACTTTGATCTCCTTAAAAACAAGTGTATACATAATACATATTATAAATGAGACTGTAACAAGAAATAATTTGTGCCCAGATTTTTGTAATGGGTGTGTAGCAGATTTAAAAGTAAACTATACTTAACTGAAGATTAAATTCTACTGAAAAGATTAATGACCTTGCTAGACCAAGTTTCACCAAAATGTTTCTTTCAACATTCAGTAAAATCTGTATTTCTCTTGGGTGCATCTGAGAAAGCTTCCAGGTTGAAACTTCGACAGAAAAGTTATTTTCATTCATGTACTTACATTCATTGAATCAAGACATCCTTTAATTTCTAGAACAGGCACCTTATGGTACCAATTTGCAGCTAGATTCCGATTGACAAAAAACTCCAAGTTAATTGGGTGCAACAGCTGAATATCAGGATGGGAGACGCCTGGCTGGATTGCTGTCCTAGTGAAAGGGAGAGAGAGTGCACCATCACAGGTCTTCACAGAGGGCAATGAACCACAGCCAAGGGTTATAAACTAGTATGTATGCCAAGCACTATCTGCTGCTCTGCATACTAGTTTTTAACATTGCAGGTGAGAGGTTTCAAAGCTGAGTTAGAAATTAACCTAAATTCCACTAGCAGAGACAGATTAAAATATGTGATAAACATTGAAACATTAAGAAAACTTTTTTTTTCCAATACAACATTTCTCTGTGCAGTCCTGGCTGTCCTGGAATTTGTTCTATAGACCAGGCTGGCCTTGAACTCAGAGATCTGCCTGCTTCTGCCTCCCAAGTGCTGGGGTTAAAAGCATGCACCACCACTCCCAGCTAAGAAAACTTGTTTTTCCTAAAACTATAGAGAGAAGAACTAAGTTAAAGGTTTGGTTTGGGTTTTTATTCACAATGCTGCAGATACATAAGAAATAATCAAATACGTTAGTCTAGGGATAATATAGTTTGTGTGACATTACAATCCTTCAGTCAACAATGGGCCACATCTACCTAAGTGCTCTGCTAAGACAATGGAACAGAAAGGTCCTATCTTAGGAACCATGTACCTTTCACAAAGTCAACTGCATTTACTTCTGGGTTTGTGGAGAAACTGGTGTAGATGACCTACCAGACCACCCATCATACCCATAACATATAGATAATTCTACCCATCATACATATAACATTCAGGCAATTATGTACAGTACATAATGTTTCACAAGATGGTAAAAAGTCCCCATCAGTGGTTTACTCATTAACTATACTTTCTACAATTTTAGAATCTGCTCTTTCCACTTATAAGAATAATTCCCCATCTAAAAAGACAGCATCTTATACTTGCGGCAGACTCATCCATGTCATACTTATTGTGTCTTGACTGCACTAGCACATGCGGAAGGACTCTAGGTTTGATTACAATCACACTGTAATGCTCTCAAAATGATACGATCACTAACAGTGCCTTCCTCAGAGTGCATGCTTGTGGTTAAGCAGAGAACAGCCATGTGTTTGTTGATCATGAGACTGTACAAAACAACAGTGACGGAGCAGCAGCAAAGTGATATAAGAAAAACAAGGCTCAGCTGTCACTAAGGCATTCCAGAAAGCTTACATGGGGGTTATCATCTTAACTTAGCCTATAATTGTCTTTTTATACTTTTTTATAATTACCTTTGATGATATGAAAATCATTTTTAAATCTTCTTGTGTCTTTGCATGTCACACAGCATGACACCAAGGACACAGTATGATTTACACAGTATTTCTACCAACATGTGTAAGCTCACTGAAGCCATGGGTAACCATTCCTAAGGAGAGCCAGACAGTGCTCTTCAAAACCAACAACCTCATACAGAAAGGGAAAATAGCTACTAGACGTTAGGGCCCACTAGTCTAGAAATCACCTCGACAGGAGACGGCATAAATGAACGCCATGTGTGATTCTGGGTGGGAACAGGGAGAGAGGGATTACTACAGTGGACGTCACTGCAATAACTGACACAGCCTCAATATTGATTCACATTACAATATTAATTTTTAAAAACTACTACTTATATCATGGGTAATATAAGAATAAATGTCCATGGTTTTAGGAGACACAGGCAAAGACATCAGAGACAAAGGATCAAGATGTGTATTCTATTATACTATTCTCTCTTGTTCTTTTTTTCTTTTTTGAGATAGTGTCTCACTATGTAGCCTGTCCTGGAACTCGATAGACAGACCAGGCTGGCCTTGAACTCGCAGAAGTCTGCCTGCTCTGCTGTCCAAATGCTTGAATTAAAGGCATGCTCCACTACACCTGGCTAAGATGTCTATTCTCAAACAGTTAGCAATCACTGTTTGAACAATAATATATAAATATAGAAAATGTAAACCAACTGGTGGCTCTACATGGAGGATGTATACATATGTATGCCAGCTGATCAGAAAATGGCTCTTTGTAAACGAAGCACGGTATAAAAATGCCAGGAGAAATTTGCATATACTCCAGAGCACAGCTACTGAACATGCATACATACCTAGAGAGTTTCAGTTTTGTAAGCTGCACCTCCATCTTGTCAATCACTGGAGGACTTGCAGTGTCTTCACCTGACACCAGACTGAACTGATTGTGAACTCTAATTAATCCAAGATCCACCACGACCGCGTTGGTGGAAACGGAGGACTGTGGAATGACAATGACTGGCGCTTTCAAATCAATATTGACAGAAACACGAAAACTCCTCTGGGCAAGATCTTTCACACTCGTGGCAGCTTTTTCTGCAGCCTGGGCAGTGGCAGCACTCAGTGCCTCTTTGGCCACTTGGAAATTGTTCAGGAAGCTCTGTGAACAAAATGTAAAAGGAATTCAGAAACAGGAACATCTGTAAATGGGCCTACCTTCTGCTAGCACATATGCAAGTTCCTCCCACAGAGCCCTAAGAGTTCAGCCCTGTTTGTCTGGTGAAAGGGATTGGAGAAATCCATCCTCAGTCAGGAGCTGTCCAGTTCTGACAAGTGATCTGTCACTGAGCAGGGATAGAGAGTGAACTCATCTTAACATCTGGGAACTCAGACAGTTGGCTTCTGCGTGTTCTAGAAAACTAACTTCAATTACAGACAAAACTCATTCAATGACTTAAATTTCAAGTGTTAGAGAGGGTTTTTGGCCATTACATGCATACATAAATACCAGGCGGAATCAAAATATGCCAAAATCCAAAGTTTACAACATATATAATCATAATACCTACAGCTTCTAACATGAAATGAGAGCATAAAATGGTGACTTTACCAGCAGTGACAGAAGGAATTTATGAAGGTATACAATCTGAATACAGCCGACGTGCAAAGCCACCACACCATCCACGGTGGACATGTCAGTGTAGGAATCCCCTTCAGTAGCATCTGGATACAAATCCAGGTTAAAACGAAAAACTTCATTTCCAACTATGGATACAGCCTGAAAAAACAGAAAGTGAATGAATTCTGCCCAGAAAAGCAATTACAAAATAAAGTCCCAGACAGAAAAGACTATAATTACAATCTTTATAGAAATACATTTAATTTTTAAAGTAAGATATTTTAAAATAAAATCTCTATGCAATAATAATAGTAACTATCTGCTCAGTGTTACATACTTTCTTATGAACTGTTTTGGGGTCGACATCTGTGACAATAATGTTTTCCAACCTGGCAAAAAGTGACTGTTTTTTTGACTGAAGAGAAAGGGAAGAATCAAGGCCTGTAAAAAAAAAATTAATCATAATAATTTCTATAGATATAACATAAATATTTATTTTCATCATATTATATGATTTGGGCATATACAAAATGTATGAATTCAAAATTAGTAAATTTCATATAAAATATTCTTAGTTTTTTAAACACCAAACTTATATATTGGTTAAAATCTATATGAGCTCTATCCTGTACTAAAGAACACTATTTGGTAGTAGTTTGTTGAGAAAGAATCGTTCTTCTTTGGGGATGTGGCCACTTGGAAATTATCCATGCTCCCATATATGGTCCCACATCATCCCATGCATATATGGGCAGCACTAAAGGGATTTAGTAGGTTATTAAGTAAAATAAGGGGGTATGAAGTTGGGAGGGGGACACTGTGGGAGGAGCTGAGAGGAGCTACAGTGGGGAAATGGCAGTAGCTAGGATCATCTTACATTGTATACAATATGAAATTCTCAAAAAATAAAAGAAATAGAAAAACACACTAAGTGTATCATTTTTCCTACTACACTGAAAAGACTCCTATATTCTTTGGTATACAATAAACCAAAATCAATAAAATTACATAAATGTTGAATCCCCCAGAAGGCAAAAAGTCTAGTGCAAAGAAATAAATTCAGCATAAGCAAACATAAAGTAAATTTTATGCCTTATAGATACTAAGCCATTTACATGGAGACTGTGCTGGCTAGTTTTATGTCAACTTGACACAAGCTACAGTCACTTGGGAAGAGGACTCTTAACTGAGAAAAATGTGTCCCTAAGACTAGTCTGTAGGTAAGTCTATAATGCATTGCCTCAATTAATGATTGATGTGGTGAGCCCTGCCCATGGTATATGGTGCCACCCCTGGGTTAGTGGTCCTGGGTTGTAAAAGAAAGCAAGCTGAGCAAGCCATTGGGGACAAGCTAGTAAGCAGCATTCTTCAATGGCTTCTGCTTCAGTCCCTGGCCTGTCTTTCTTCCATGATGGACTGTAATGTGGAACTAAAAACTGAAATCAACCCTTTCCTCCCCAGGTTGTGGTACTAATGTTTACCACAGCAGTAGATACCCTGCCTGACAGAGGCTACAAGTTTTATGAAGAAACTTTAGATAAGTAGGTGTATTACCAATTTGGAAAGGACAGAAGAAAAAAACTACACTAGCCAGAACTTGGCCATCATTAATCCTAGGAAGAAAACAGCCAGTTCAGGCATACCCTAACTGAAGCAGTTTAGAGCCCTCTGTCTGTACATTCTCTAACATCACAATAAAGAGAAAGGGAGCAGAGGGAAGAGGAGAAAATGCTTATTGTTAAACAAATGTTAAATACTGTGACACTTTACCTTGTATCTTGATTTCAGCAATATTGCTCTTCTCATCGCAGATAGTGACACAGAAAGCATTCAATTTGGCAAACAGCCTAAAGTTAATAATGTCACTATCTCTAGAGGACACCATGGCTAAAAATAAAACAACAGATTTTAGTAAGCTAAATTCTACAGAAGTTTCTTCATATATTTTACACACTATATAATAAATGAATATAAAATATTTATAAAATTTAAAGTACATAGCATATAAAACACACACATATAAAAACAAAAAGTCTAAAGTAAATAGGATATAATATTCAAAACCAAAAAGTAATGTGCCTAAAATCACACAGTTTAAGTAATACAGCCAGAATATGACCTAAGTTCTTTTGGATCCAAATTCTAGATTCTCAGCCAATAAGATGTAGTCATTGGAGTGCTGAAGAAATGATTCAGAGAACCTGACATCCCAGCAAGCACCTGGTAGCTTACAACCATCCTTCACTCCAGTTCCAGAAGATCCAATGGCCTCTTCTGGACTCTACCAGCACTGCACAGATGTGGTACACAAACATACATGCAGAAAGAACACCCAACACATTGAGAAAATATTTTTTTAAAGATGCAATCACTTAGTCCCTGTCTTCATGTCTCTGGGTCTCTTTCCTCAAAGACTAATTATCTGGGGGGCCCTTCCAGAGCCACTAGGATGGAAAGAAAGGCTCAGTACACACCCAAGTTTTCCTAGTAACCATCCAAAGGTAATCCCCAGCTGCAAAATAAAAACAAAGTTTCGTAAAAACAATAGTATTGCTGCTGTGGAACAATCTTTGTACACTGTAAATAGGTGTTGCTTTTATTATTAATAAAGAGCTGATTGGCCAATAGCTAGGCAGGATTTTCAGTGCTGAGGGAATGCTTGGAAGAAGAGTGGAATTTGAGGAGTCTTAGCCAGAACGGAAGAAGCAACATGGGAAGTTCATAGATGAGGTAATCGAGCCTCAGGGCAGCACACAGATGAATAGAAATGGGTTAATCTAAGTTGTAAGAGCTGGCTGGATACAAGACTAAGCTATGGGCCAAGCATTTATAATTAATAATAAGCCTCTGAATGGTTATTTGGGAGCTCCTGCTGAGACACAGAGAAACTCTGCCTATATATTGCTTGTATTTGCTCTGTGCGTGTGTGTGTGTGTGTGTGTGTGTGTGTGTGTACTGCTTTATTTTTTTGAGACAAGGGCTTTCTATGCAGCCCACTCAAACTGGCTGGAAACCACAGTCTTCCTGGCTCAGCCTCCCAAGTGCTAAACTGCAAGTATGTGTCCCCACCTATCCACTACACCTACTTTATGCACCAGGTACCCACATACGAGTCAACTGAAGAAAAGCACAGAAGCACAGGTAACAGGATTCCAATGGCTAAACTTAACATTCCTCACTTAGCACTAAAATTTTAAGAATGTTGCAAACAGGAAACATGGACATCTTTTTCACGGTATGGTTTGAACCTAAAGGGACATGAGCTGAAAATCTGGTTGCTGGTTGTGAGGATTTGTTTGTTTGTTGCGTTTGTTTTGAAAGAGAATGGAATATGATAGCTCTGACTTCCACCAATGGACTAATCCATTAATGGGCTCATACTCCAATGGCATTATTAAGAGGCAGTGCATTGGTGTGCCTTTGCAGAGCATAGTGTATCTTCAGACCACCTCTGTCTGTTTGTGTGTCTGCCTCCTATCCACCACAATCTCTACCATATGCTTCACCATCATGTTCTGCCTGGCAACACACAGGCTCAGAAGCAACAGTGCCAAGTGTCTGTGGACTGACATCTACAAACAGTAAGCAAAACAAGTATCTTTGCTCCTTCAATTTGCTTTTCTCCGGGTGTCTGTCACAGAGAACACTGATAACTCATACCTTTCTGCAGGGGAGAGTTCTTTTGTTTCTCAGTCGCAGCCTGCGCCTCCTTGACAACACCGGTGTTCTCACCATCTGATGGGATGATGGTTGTCAAGTAGTTAAGAGCAGACAGAAGAGCTTGTGTTTGTAGCAACAGATTCAAAGATGAAAAAGTCACCTGAAAGGGTTTTGCAAAGAAAATTAGCTCTTTCCTAATTGCCACCTGTGGTCTCAGCAAAGACTGTCTCCACCACAGGAACGAAGAGAGAGACAAGAGTCCATGACTCCCTGACACAGAGATGTAGAGAAGGCAAATGACACCTACATACTCAAGGACACAGGAGAGTATCACAGTGACTTACTATGAACATGAACGTGGTCTCAAGTAGGAAGGGATCTTCTACAACATAGTAATGGTCTTACCATTTAAAACCAGCACAGCATGTCTGACTAACAGGGAAAAGCATTACACTTAAGAAATGCCTCCTGAGAGCTAACATAGCAACAGAAATTGTTTCTACAGATCTGTGGTTTTATGAAAGTAAACTGAAAAAATTTGCTTACAAAAACTAAGTAATAAAAAAGGAAGGTCCACAATATGATAGCAGATGATGTTATCTCTCCCAAATGTGAGCTACAGCTCATCTCTCGTTTCTCTATCATTTATTTCATGTGGTGATGAAGAGGCATGCGGACCACTGTGTGCTTGTGGAGACCAGCAGCAACTTGTGGGAGTGGGTTGCTTCTCTCCTTCTACCATGTGACCCTGGAGACTGAATTCAGGTGGTCAGGCTTGGTAGGAAGTGACTTTACCCACTGGGACATCCCACTGAAGGGTGGGTGGGGCGGTATATATATATGTATATATATATACACATACATATATACACATACATACATATACATACACACACATACATACATATACACACGCATACATACATGTTTATATATATATATTGGTTTTTTTGAGGCAGGGTTTCTCTATGAAATAGTCCTGGCTCTCCTGGAACTAGCTCTTGCAGACAAGGCTGGTCTCGAATTCACAGAGATCCACCTGCCTCTGTCTCCCGAGTTCTGGGATTAAAGGCATGCACCACCACCGCCTGGCTTCATTTACTCTTTAATGTAACTCATAATACTTTCTGACTCCTCCTTCTCTATACTTTTTACATCATAATGGCTGCAGAAGCACTTAGCATCTACACTTATGCTTTACATAGTCTCTCACTCCTATATTGGAGATGGTAGTAGCAACTTGGTTTGTTTAGGATACTGTTAGTTCTTTGTAGCCAAATGCTCTGTCATGGCATCTCCTTATTTGGGAATAACACTGAGGCTCTTTAAAGCATAGAATTTGATACAGTGAGTATTGTTTTCTAAGCTGGATCACAGGTAGGGGCCATGGTAAAACCTGTGGGGCTTTATAACTTATAATTTCGGTTGGTTCTTGATTACATATCAGATCAAATAATGTTCTCCAAAGGATTTTGGAGATTTCCAGAGTAGGTTTCTAGAGATTTTCAGACAGGATATACCATCTTAATAAAACTTCTTACCTTAATGGTTTGTTCAGTTTTTTCAAAAGTAGTTTGAAAACTAGGTCCATTCTTATCAACCTAAAAAATAAAAATTCAAAAAAAATATTTTTATAAGCTGTGTGTGTATGTGTGTGTTTATGTGAAGAGAGGTGGAAGAGGAGCGGGGGAAGAGAGATGAGCGAGCACATGCTTTGGTGGTTTGAATGAGAATTGCCCCATAGGCTCATATATTTTAATACTTGGTCCCCAGTTGGTGGAACTATTTGGGAAGGATTAGGGGTTATGGCCCTGTTGAAGGGAGTATGTCACTAGGAGCAGGCTTTCAAATCTCACGCCATTCTCAATTAGCTCTTTGCCTCTCAATTTCAGATACAGATGACAGCTCCCAGCTAATGCTCCTGCACCATGCCTATACTGCCCTATTCTCAGCCATGATGGTCACGGACTCCAACCCTTGAGAATCATGAGCCCCAAATTAGTGGTTTCTGTTATAAACTACCTAAGCTGTGATATCTTACCACAGCAATAAGTAACTAAGACAATCATATATCATTTTGTCATATTTTAAAATTGCATATAAATACTATTTTTCTTAACAGTGCAAAGAGCTCTTATTAAGCATGGGAGAACATTTATTCCCTCAGAGAAACTAAGTATCAGAAAGTTAAAGTTGGAGGTGAGGAGGTTAAAGGTCATCTCACCCACCCATCAACTGATGCTTATACCACTCTACAAAGTTCAATTCAATCTCTAGTGAGAGATATCAGTGCTTCACAAATAGATCTCTTGAGAAAGCTCTGTTTTAATGGGGTCTTTGTCCTAAGTCAAAAAAAAAAAAAAGTCTATCTCTTATCATAACCGCTCACTGGACTTAGCCAGGTCCTTTAGAACAAAGAAGAAATACAAACTCTAAAGACCCCTCCCATGAGCAGCACTACTTTCCCTGCCTCTCCACATCCACTCCGCTCTGTGCTTTCCCTCAGGAAACCAGTCACTCTATTGTCAGTCAGTCAGAATTACATTTTCATTGCTGTCGCTTTCTCTTCTAACTTACAACTACTTTGAGAAGAGGGAGAAACAACTTTTCCTTCAAACCAAGTGCCCAACAGCATGAACATTCACACAGATACAGCAAAGAGTCAGGGAACCACCGTGAATGAAGGCAGAAAGTATCAGTTCCCTCAGCCCCTCTCATGGGGTACAATTTTCAGTCCACCCCCAGGCCTAGCAGCTCTCTTCTGAACTCAATCTAATTCTCTCTTCCTTTTTTAATGCAGAATACTCAACTAACTGTCACCTATTTTTACAAAGAGTGCAGTGGTGTGAACATGCCCAGAGGCAGGCAAGTGCACACTTGGCCCTGGGTTCCACCTCTAGAGTTTGTAATATGCTGGTCTCCGTGAAAGCAGAAGCCCAGGGGCAAATGACTGTGTGCGAGCTAACGGAATCCACACCCAGAACCATTAGAGAAACACAGTCATCCTCTCCCCGGGGTACAGTGTGGGGTTCAAACAACTCTGTCATCTTCCCGATCCTTACCTTAACGTACTCCACTTTTAAAAGATCTAGTCCAGGTTTGTCTGAAGAGCTAATCAAGTGAAGGGGCTTCTTTTTGGATCCTAGATTAAATAAAAAGAGAGAAAGGGTTGGCAGGTAAACCGCGTTTACGAAATGATCTATATGTCTTTGTCTTTAAAAGTATGTGTACCTTTTCATGACTATGAAATAACCAAGCTATTACTGGTGGGGAAATACACCAGCTTAAATCCTTAAACATCTAGCTTACTTAAAAACATTCACCTTTAGCTTACTTTCATACGGTGCTCAAAAAGAGACAAAACTTCTCAAGACAGTAAGGCCGCCTGTGTGTTTCCAGGGCAGCAGAATAGACTAAGGATATAAGAATGTAGAAATGCAAATTCTAATTCACCTCTGGCCTTAACCCAAAGCTATTTAACTATGTCAACTACAAATCAAGGAAAATTGACTGGGACAATCTCTAATATACTGTCGAACTCTAAAATTGTATAAAAATGTTTTATTTATATTTATTAGACCACAATAATTTAAACAATTCCTCTGCTTAGACCAAGGAGGGAAAAGGATACAGAAAGCCTTTTTTTTTTCCCTAACAGAGGATACCTGTTAAATTTTCTTCTTTAGCAGAGTGTGGTGGTTTACAGCTGTAATCCCAGCCCTTGGGAGATAGAGAAGGGAGGATCATTTTCGTACAATGCCAGTCTGGGCTACACTGTGCGCCAAAGGCCAGCATGGGCTACTTGGTTTCAAAACCTAAACAAACACCTCTTTTGAGCTCAAAACTATGCTGTGTGTATGCATATGCAGAAGAACTGGCTCCCAGATCTGTGTAGGGAGATTTAGCTCGTCAACACTGAATCATGTCCATGCTTTACTCTTCAGCCTGTAAATCCTGCTTCTGCTACAACTAGAAAGTTCCTCTGGTCTCTAGTCTTTCCTTTTATAAATTGTTTTTTAATATTCATTTATTTTACTTTTTTTATATGACTGTTTTACTTGCATTATGTATGTACACCATGTTGTGCCTGGTGCCCTAGGAATTCAGAAGAAGGGTCAGATCTCCTAGACCAGGAATTACAAACAGTTGTGAGCCATAAGTGGATGCTAGAAATCAAACCCAAGTCCTCTGCAAGAGTAGTAAGTACACGCAACTGCTGAGTCACCTCTCTAGCTCCCTCTCCAGTCCTAATTGACATAAAGAAGAAACAGCCTAGAAAATCTATTGTTTGCATTCATTTCTCAGGTCTGCAATATAAATTTTATAATAATGCATTAGCTAAGAAAATTATTAACATAGAAAACATTATTTTTCTCCTAAACTGGAATCTATTTTAGTTTCAACTATTTTCTAAAAGTCATGTCTTAATATTTGACTAAAGTATTGGGCAAACAGTTGGAGAATTTTAATTGCTGCAGACTAATTCACTAACTCATGCCTCACAAACCTGAGCTCACAAGATATACACTGAAATGATAGGAGTTCACAAGTGGCTTGCATCTTCCCCCCTATTTCTATCACAGTGTTTCTGTGCTGTGTGAACACCCTAACACAGTGGTTCTCAATCAGTGGGTAGGAACCCTTTCACAGCGTTCATCTAAAACCATCAGAAAACACAGCTTAATTATATTGAATTATATTACAGTTCATAACAGTAGCAAAATTACAGTTATAAAATAGCAACATAATAACGTTACAGTTGGGGGTCACCACAACATGAGGAGCTGTCTTAAAGGGTTGCAGCATTAGGAAAGTTGAGAACCACTGCTCTAAGCTTCAGTATTCTAAGCCCAGGTCTGAATATTAAAACCCATCACAAACACGATACAGGGCATGAGTAAGTTGTTTGGGGTTCTTTAGCCTTTCTTTGTCTGTGAAATGGGGATGATATTCCCTAACATCTGTGGGCTTTCCTGGACTCTGAGGGGATGGACCGCAGTGTTTGAGGCTGCCAGAGCCCAGCGCCAGGCTTCCAGTGCTTCAGCCAGGGCTCTATCACTCACAGTTGTTTGAGCCTGAGTGAAGAATCATGTGCATGTTAGTTACATGTGAACTGAAGACAGTGACATGGATGTCTCATAGATGGAGTTAGTAGTCATAAAGTGTTAGAACAGGGTGGTTATTATACCAATTACAATGAAATGAAATATTTCATTATAAACAAAACTATTCCCGACACACAAGGCTGTTTTTACTCCTGAGTGCTCTTTCTGTTTTCATGGCCATTACCTTTAATTTCATGGTAATCCAAGCTGATTTTCCTCAAATAGGACACTGCAGTCAGGTCAAATGTCCTCATTGTTGCTTCTGTCCCTAACTGGGTGACATTAAATACTAAAATTGTCTCTTCTTCTTTCTGTTGTTTAGTGAGCTCCAAAATCACCTAAAAGAATCATGGGGCAGTGGAAGGAAAGTTGCTGGTAAGCCAGTCATCCTTAAAGTGACAGAAACAAAGTCTTTCCCCACACAATGCAAGAGCGAAGACTTTGACCTCACCCTCACACCAGACACAAAGTCTGGGATTATCCTCAAACTCTAGCATCAGGACTGTAAACACACATAAACAAGGCTATGGTTCTTAACGTCTGTTTTTTTAAACTTAGATAAAAAAAACAAATTGATAGATTCTTCTGATAGCAGCAGTCCCAGTAAAGCAAAAGGTGAAAAGTGCTTGATCCCATGGTATTTAAATTAATTTTGGAAATGACAGTCAAAATATTCAGCCCATGAAAAAAATCAAAACAGGTGTGGCCATTTTTAAACGACAGATAAGAAATGATGGTAGCGGGGGTGGCGGGGGTGGCCCAGCAGTAGAAGGGAAGAGCACCTGTGTGTGTCTGAAGATGGGGTCAAAGGCCTTCCCTTACTGAGGGTCAAAGTAGGAAACACAGACAGGTCAAAAGCCAAGGGTAGGAAGCAGACTAAGAAGATACCAATAATGTTCAGATATATCAAATCTGGCATGAAGACTTAGAAAAGGCTGTCATTCTGGAATATCAAAGTAAACCATGAATATCTCTGTATTATTTTGCACTTTATTATTAAAGTGATAAAAATTATTATAAAAATTTTTAGAACATAGAAAAGCAAAGGTGAAAATGAAAAGCTACGATTCCATCAACCTGGAGATGAACACTGTCATTTATAAAAGAAAATACATACGTGTAACTAAATGAAATAATATACCTGTGTACCAAAATCTCTTTTACCCCCAAAATATGCTGTAAACATCTCATCAAGTTTTCTTTTTCTATGTGGCTACTCTAAAAACAGGTCTCAGGACTGAAGCTAGGGCTTCACAAGATCTAAGCAGCATGCCCCACATATCCCAGCTCTGTCTCCAGTCAATCCCACCCCCACACCTTTTTGGTTTTCTTTTCTTTTTTCTTTTGTTTTGCTTGCTATTGTGAAACAGGGTCTTGCTAAACTGACCAGGAAGGCCTATATCTCCAGCAGAGCCTGAAGTTGTAATCCTTCTGCCTCAGTCTTCTGGAAAACTGGGAGTACAGGCCTATGCCACCATGCTTGGCTTTCCAGATGACTTTTTTTTTTTTCCATACATTGTTTTGTTTTATTTTTTCCATTCAAGAACATAATTAAAGATAAAAAAAAAATTTTTTTTTTCCTTTCTTCCCCTTCTCCCGGTCCCC
>PVIU01025668.1:0-16382 GCA_004026605.1 Ondatra zibethicus
TGGCATATAGGCATACATGGAGGCAGGCAGGCAGGCAGGCAGGCAGGCAGGCAGGCAGGCAGGAAGGAAGGAAGGAAGGAAGGAAGGAAGGAAGGAAGGAAGGAAGGAAGGAAGGAAGGAAGGAAGGAAGGAAGGAAGTCCATTCCTTTTTAGTCCTTTTAGCCTTATAATCGCTACTTTTAAAAACTATGACTAATTGTTCCACTATTCATCACATCATGCACCTGAACTTTGTATCCCAGCTATGGACAAGCCAGTTCTGCGAGGAGGGTTCACAGCCATGGAAAGGGATCTCCCCACGCCATCCCATGCTATAGACTGCTTTGAGTCAGCTTTCTGATGTTGGTTTCATTTTGAGTCGCAGAGCTTTTCAGAGCTGGCCTGTGTGTGTGTGCGCGCCACCTAGTGGCCTGCTCTGCTAAGCCAAAAGTACGAAAGGCTCCAACCTGCATTTGCAACCGAGTCCAAGAGAAAACGGTGGATAATTATCTTATCATTTCTTTTTCTAATTTAATTATATATAAACATATATATGCATATGGATAATTTCATACATGAGTAACATATTTTTATTGTTTTCACCTCTCCGTCTGGCTCCATCAACTCCTCCTAGGTACTCCCTAATCCCTCAAATTCAAGATCTCTTCTTCAATTATTGTAACACACACACGTGTGTGTATTGGCTACATTTTATGTCAGCATGACACAAGTGATAATAATTTTGGTAGCTTCCGCCAGATTGTCCTGTGGGCAAGCATATATTACATTGTCTACATTCGTGATTGATGCAGGAGGGCCCAGCCTATTGTGAGTGACCTCATCATTAGAGTCCTGTGGTGCATCAGAAAGCAAGCTGAGGATTCCATGTAAACCAGTAAGCAGCACTTCTCCACAGCTCCTGCATCAGTTCCTGCCTGACTTTCCTGGATGATGAACTATAAACTGTAAGATTAGATAAACGTTTCCTTCCAAGTTTGGTGCTTTATTACAGCAATAGAAGCTCTAACGAAGGCAGTATCTAACCTGCTGACTCTGGTTAGTGTTGCTCACATGTACACGTATTTAGAAATGACCGCTTGGGATTGGATAACCTATGACAGAGCCTTGTCCCAGGAGAAGATGGATTGTCCCCTCTTGCCAGCATTTAATTGCTTATAACCCTTTATCTAGTAGTGGGTCCTCTTGAAACTTCCACCCTTTATATTATTATGTCTAGTGGTGTTGTCCTTGCTCAGGTCTTTTTTTAGATGACCATATTTGTTGAGGTATCGTGGGTGAAGAGTCTCTGTCATTTTGTGGAGGCACAATCTCATGGCAGATTTCCTCTGACCTTAACACTCTTTCCATCCTCTCATCCCCAATGTTCCCTGAGCCTGGGGTGTATGGGCTCTGCTGTTGATGTACCACCTGGGTACCCCATGATCAATTGTTCTCTGCATTTTGACCAATTGCAGATATTTTAATAGTCTCCATCTACTTCAAAAGAAGCTTCTTTGATGAGGGAGAGCTATGGGGTTATAAGGATAAGTAGTTAGCATGCAGGTAACAATAGACTGATTTAAGAAAGTGGCAGTAATAGGGGTTAAGAGCCAGACCACCCTAGGCTTTCTCAGAGGCGCCAACGAAAGAACAAAGAGAACCCACTTTTGTGTCCTTGCTCAGAAGTGAACTTGGCAAGGTCAGTCTGAGGATGAGGCCTGGGTCCCAAAGGAGTTCAAGTTTTCCTTCCTGGGCACTTGACTTTTTCCCCCAAAGAGACTTGAATTATCAGTCCAAAGCTCTCTGAGTGTTTTGGTCTGTGATGTTTTTGGGATACCCAGTGTTCCCTTTGTGAAACATTGGTCGGTTAGCTTCCTACTGACTTGGTCCCATTAGTTTCTGTTATCTCTGTCACACTTCTCCCCTGTATATAAGGTATTGTACTTCTTCATAACCTTGCTTGGCCTAAGACACATTTGGTGCAAGACCTCCAATTTCAGACTTTTTTTTCCTCTACCTTCTATCCTTCTTATCTTCTAATCTTGCCATACTTTCTTTCTGGTCCCTGTCACTGAAGAAGGACCCACTGGTCCACGTCAGTAGGTTCTCCTCCAAAGTTTATAACTTCAGGTAAGTGAGTTTAACTATTGAATATTATATTGAGTAAGATAACCCAGATCCAGAAAGATGAACTACCCATGTTCTCTCTTTTGTGGATCTTAGCTCCAAGCCTTTCGATATGAGTACATAACCTTGAGTAATCACAGAAACCACGAAAGTAAAAGGTGGCAATAATGGAGGGGAGGAAGGAGCTCTAGATATGGGAATAGTAGGACACGTGAGCTAAATTGTAGAGCTTTAACTAGTAAATGGAAGGAGAGCACTACAGAGGGAGTAAGGAGAAAGAGGGGAAAGCCATAGGAAAACACTATTTTATGTTTATTTAAACCCACATGCACACGCACATGCACAAGCATATGAAATTATGCCAGCTGGGATGATATGCCCCCAAGAACCATAGACCATGTAACAAAAATGGCAAATTACCTGAGTATTTCTCAATATTTCAATATTAGGGAGCCTTTTTCCCACTTTGTAAACCAAAACTAGGTATGAATTATGCTCAAACCCTCCTACTTTTCTATCTCTTTGGAGCTGAGCCCCTCCCTTCCCCTCCCTCATCTCCCTTAACCCATTCTTCGTTCTCTAGTCCCTCGCCCACCCCTGCCTTTCACTGTCTGTTCAGGTACCAGCTTTTTGGGTGGCCTGAGGTCAAATCAGGTTATTACAAGAAAAAATTGTAATTAATTGATTTGATACATGGTTTTCTGGTTTTCCTTTCCTGGTCCAGCCATGGCTATTGGATTTTCAGTCAAGTAATGGGCCCATGCATCCCTTGGAACTTCATGATAGATTTATTGAATAAGAGAGAGAGAGAGAGAGAGAGAGAGAGAGAGAGAGAGAGAGAGAGAGAGAGAGTTAGGATGTACTTGTTTTCTGTGACCCCAAACTTTGTCTCAATTTAAGTAATATTTCTTGGTTTTCCAACCAGTGAGTCCTTTGAGAAACACAGAATGTCTGTTAGTTCAGCACTTGTACAAATACCACATGCCTTCCCCCAAGACTCAGATCAACATATGTATCAAAGTATCTTTTAAAATTGATAGTGTAATGAGCACATCACATGACAAAATAATGTAATTCATAACCACCAAGTCAGCAGTATAGAAGTTAGAGAAAAATACCCAAAACACTGAGTGTGAACAAAGACAGAGTCAACAAAGATAGCATGGGAAATAGCAGATGAACAAAAGAAAACTAAAAAATATCCATAATGTTGAATCAATGGCTCCCAATATGAATAAGAGTTGGAAGGAGAATAATTAATAATCTCCAACAACAACCTAAACAACACAATTATGGTAATTAAAAACTCTTCCCAGTAATTCCAAATGTAATTTGTCCTAATGCTGCAACTGAAACTTGAAGATTACCTGAAAGGATTAAAAATCCAAGATCCAGTTTTGTTTGTTTTTTGTTTTATTGTTTGTTTTTTCAAGACAGGGTATCTCTGTAGCTTTGGAGCCTATCCTAGAACTAACTCTTGTAGATCAGGCTGGCCTCAAACTCACAGAGATCTGTCTGCCTCTGTCTTCCAAGTGCTGGGATTAAAGGCATGTGCCACCACCACCCAGCCCCCAGCCCCAGCTGTTATCTTTAAGAAACACATCTCACTGGCAAAGGAATTCACAGACCCTGGTGGGGGAAAAAGCTAATTTGCTATGTAAATGGAAGGCAAATAGAAGCCCATGTCTCTATTCTAATAAAATAGACTTTATAGTAAAATTAACAGAGATAAAGAAGGCCACTGTGTGCTGGCAAATGGAAAATTAACCAAGAGGGTATAACAAGTGTAATCATATGCACTGAATATTGAAACCCACAATTTTGTAAACACAGACACAAAAGGAGGAACTTCAATGAAATTACCTGGCACAAGTGAGAATGAAACACGGAACATGCAACAAACCTGCTTAGGAATTTATTAGAGGGGGTATGTACAGGCCTGGGAAAGTCAGTGTGCAGAGAGTGGGGACACATCCAGCTTTTAAAAGCTGCCTAGTGCATGCACACAGGAGGTTGGCATGACTACATCATATGCAGATGATGGGGCTCACACATGTGCTCAAGGGCTTAGCTGAGTCATACGTGGATGATGCGACCTGCATGCGCGTGGGTCACGTGGGACCCTGGGGCCATTAGGCACTTCTGCCTGAGAGCTTGTCCACACATGCATGGCCTTAGAACCCAGAAGTGTCAGCCTTATTGTGACTGAAATCATAACAGTCCATCCTTTTGTATATTATAAAAATTTGGGGAGTATGGGGTCTTTAATTGGTGAGAATGGGGCATCGTAAGGTCTCTTATGACTGCTTCCTGCTGATTTTGTGGGCATCAGAGAGTTGAGATGCTTGACCATTTCCTAGGGTGACTGATTACTTTTCTGTTTTTTCTGGGCTCTGTGGAACTGGCTGACTCGCAGCTTGGACCTTGCAAAAATGCTGGGAAGGCAGAAAATTGTGTCCGGAAAAAAATTTTAGATCCCATTGATTAAGGGAGGAGAGTCCCAAGTTCCCGAGACCAGGAATGATAAGGGAAGAATGAAAGGATACTTATTCTGGGTGAGTTTGGTCCACTTAGATAGGTCCAATTGCCTCCCTGGAGCTTATGAAAAAATGTTTGAAAAGAAATAAATTTTAGATACAGTAAAAGCTTATGATTATGATGATATAGTGTTGGAATGGAAGACGGTGGGGAAGGGGGAGCAAAAGAAGGGGAAATTATTAGAAAGGGGAATTATTAGACCCCTTAATGTTTTATCTAAAGCAAATCTTAAGGCACTTGTTCTCTTTAGCATCATGGTGTTACCTTAGCATCCAGGAGACACTGCCTCAATCAGTGATAAACCTGTTATGTTAACATCTGTTTTGGTAGTTTTTGGAGTTTGTGAATGTCCCCAAATTTGTTATTGTTTCTTACCACCTGGACTTTTGGCAATTCTTGTACCTCCAGCTCTATGTTTAATGATAGTTCCTATAATGACAGAAGAATGGTTAACTAGAAATTTAAATATGACATTGGAGATATAGAGAAGTTGGTAAAGCAGATAGGAGAAAGAGGAAGAGGGAGAGTATATAGAGTTTTTGGAACAGGAGGGTTGAGTACGGTGATGAAACTTTTATTTTTCTGGAACTGGAGAAAAAGTAACTGATCTTGGTGTCGTCCGGAACTTAAGGGAGCAGGGCCTTGTTTGAGTTACTGTATAGGAGGGGTATCTTGAGCTGGAAGAGTAAAAGGTTTAAGGTGAGACAGTGAGAGTAGATCAGAAGCTAAAGCCTGACCAAATAGCTGTCCCAGAATCCCTGGGGAAGGACGGTCCAGGTGAGCTGTGTGGAGAGGTGAGTGTCAGGGTCAGTCCAGGTGAAGGCAAAGATATTTTGAGAATGAGAGATAAGAGGAATAGAGAAAAAAGCATCCTTGAGATCTAGAACTGAGAAGTGGGAGGTTCTTGGAGGGCAGTGGAAAGAAGTGTGTAAGGATTAGGCACTACAGGATGAAGAGGGACTATGGCAGAGTTAATGAGCTGGAGGTCTCCATTAGGTTTTTTAACAACAAGTATAGGGGTGTTAAAGGGAGAAGAGGTGGGGGAAGTAGCTTTTTTCTTAGAAGGTCAGAGATAATAGCTTAAGTCCCCTAAGCCTCTGGAGAAAGAGGGGATACTGAGCTTGGGTAATGTACTTAGTAGGATCTTGTAATTGGATAGCGATAGGGGAATGATGTTTAGCAACAGAGGGGTTTTGGGGTGTCCCGGACTTGGGAGTTCACCTGAGAGACTGGTAGAGGAAAAGACACATTGGAGCTGGGAGGTTGGGAGGCTAGAAGGAGGAGGAGGTGAGTCTGAGGTAAGGTGAATAGAAGGAGCAAACAAAATGGAAGCTCCTATTTTTACTAAAAGATCTCGTCCCATAAGAGGTACCAGGCATGACTAAAAATGAATGAGTGAGATAAATATCCCTAAAAACACAGTTAAGTGGTGGGGACTGCTGACATAGATAAGGCTGTCCCTCTACCCCAACAATAGGGAAACTAGAAGGAGAGGTAGACCCCCAGAATTCCCTCAGTATTGAGTATGTGGCTCCGGTGTCCAAGAGAAAGGAGATGTTGTAGAAAAAATACCTGGTTCTGGATCCTGACCCCAGGAGAGGGTCTGCAGAAGGGGGGCTCCCAAGTCTCATGGCACCAATGAAATTACCTGGTGCAAGTGAGAATGAAACACAGAACATGCAACAAACCCACTTAGGAGTTTATTAGAGGGGGAATGTACAGACCTGGGGAAGTCAGTGTGCAGAGAGAAAGAGAGAGATGGTGTGTCCAGTTTTTAAAAGCTGCCTAGCACATGTGCACAGGGGGTTGATGTGACTACATCATATGCAGATGATGGGGCTCACGCATACATTCATGAGTCATAAATGAATGATGCAACCATACATGTGCGTGGGTCATGCGAGGCCCTGGGGCCATTAGGCACTTCTGCCTGAGGGCTTGTCTGCACATGCATGGCCCTAGAACCTGGAAGTGTCAGCCTTATTGTGGCTGAAATCATAACATTCAACACCCCATTTTCATCAGTATAAAGGTCATCCAAGATAAATGCCAATAAAGAAACTAGAACTCAGGAGACAGGCAGGTAGATCTCCAGAAATCTGAGGCATAAGCTATTCAGTGGATGTTATACATCACATAAATGTACATACAAAAAAAATCACAGGCTCATCTCCACAGATGCAGAGAAGACCCTTAACAAAATTTAATATTCCTAAACAAAACAATGTATGGAAAAAAATTTAATATTCCTTCCTGGAAAAAAGTCTAAAGACAGTAGGAAAATGAGGACTATACTTCTGCAATGGATTATTAAAAATTACTGTGGGATTCCTGGCAGCGGCAGGCAGCAGAAATGCTGTAGGCCCCCAAGCGGTGGTAGTGGGCCATGTGGCAGCAGGCAACAGGCCCTGAGAGCAGCCAGTCCCAGGCAGGGATGGCTGCAGGTCCCCGAGTGGTGGCTGGTCCCAGGCAGGAGACATGTGGTGGTAGGCGAGAGACAGAGACATGGATAGGCTCGCCATGCAGAGTGAGGTTGGATATTTATTTAGTGGGTTATGGAAGGGAAGGGGGAGAAGGAGAAGAGCAGAGAGAGAGGCAGAGAGAGAGAGAAATAGAGAGAGGGAGAAGGAGAGGCAGAAGCTTCCTCTCTGAGAGGGAGAAGAAAAAAAGAGGGACCTCAGGCTGGAAGCTGAAGATCAGCCTGTCTCAGCAGACAGGGAAGGAAGTGGGTGTGGCTTGTCTCTTAAAGAGACAGAACAATCATTACAACTTCAACACAATTAAAGCTATATCTGATAAACCTATTGTCGATATTATGTAAAATGAAGGATAACTGAAAACATTCCCTCTAAAAGTAGGAGTGGGGAAAGATATTCATTTTTTAAGTCTTACTCAATACAATGCTTCAAGATTTAGCTTTAACAATAAGAAAAGAGAAATGAAAGGGCTATAAGAAGAAAAAGAATAAATCAAATTATTCCTATTTGCAGCCAATATGACCCAGTATTTAAAACTCCCTACAGACTACAAAACTGAGAACTGACAAGTGCAAAACCTCAGGATACAAAATCAGTAACTATCTGACACACCAATGATCAGCACCCTGATAAAGAAATTGGGAAAACACTCCCATCAACAATGATTTTGAACAATAAAATACTCAAGAATAAACCAATAAATATGTTCTATGCAGTTATGTGTTCTAAGCAGTTACATGGTAGACATTCATAATTTACTTTTTTATTTTACAGGAAGTTAGAATTAAGAAATTGCTTTGAGTCACAGAAAATGCCGGGGACCAGCCTTGACAAAAGTACCTCTTGCCAGGGCAGAAGCATAGGATTTAGAAATATAGTAAAGAATATGAAGACGCAAATGAAAATATTAAAATTGAGAAACAGATAGAATAGTATTTGGAGGAAACTCCAGTGAGTACTGAAATTTGCCCACATTCAATTCTATTTGCTTAAATACCTCTGACCCCAAAAGGTAGGATATGGCCACAAGCTGCATGGGAGCCATGGAGTGTTATATGGTGGTTGGAGGGTGATTACTTCCCCATAAGCTCAGAATATATAATATATAAATATTTGTTTTCTAGCCACTGTGTCTGTTTAGGGAAGTTTGTGTGGTACAGCCTTGCTGGAGGAAGCATGTCATGAAAAGAGGTCTTGGTGATTATATAGCCTCACCCTACATTCCAGTTTGAGCTCTCTGTTTTGTGCTTGAAGTAGAGGATTTGAGCTCTTAGTTTTCTGCTGAGGCCACATTGCTTGTCCCCTACCCTCTGGAATCATAAGGCCAAACGAAGTGTATCTTCCTTAAGTTGCATTTGGTCATGATGTCTTATCACAGCAGCAGAAAAGTAACTACATAGTACTAGCACAAAGACACACAGGCTAGAATAAAACAGAGACACACCAAAGTGCTGTAGTCTTGCTTGCAGAGGTGTCAAAAGTATAGATTGAAGAAAAACACCCCTTTCAAAAACTACTGTTGGGAAACTGGATATCCACCTGTAGAAGAGTGAAATCAGGGAGGGGTATGGAGAATATCAAATGTGAGCAAATTACTTTGACATCATATCTCCCTAGTAAAAAATGGAACTAAGGTTTTAATATAAGGCGTGGAGCTCTAAAAACTGCTAGTGGAAGACATTTCACAATGGAATTTTTTATTCAGCCATAAAGAGGAATGAAATTGTTATTTTCAGAAAAGTTAATGGAGTTGGAGTTCATCATGCTAAGTAAAAGGCAAATACTACATGTTCTT
Organism: Ondatra zibethicus; assembly: GCA_004026605.1. Classification (NCBI taxonomy): domain Eukaryota; kingdom Metazoa; phylum Chordata; class Mammalia; order Rodentia; family Cricetidae; genus Ondatra; species Ondatra zibethicus. The sequence continues at coordinate 8,917 of PVIU01025668.1, forward strand.
TATCAAATATGTAAAATCTGTGGCATGAAAACAGAAAAGGGACCATGAAAGGAGATATAGGACTCTAAATGGTGGAGTCTGTGTTACATAGTGGATAATGTACAGAAAAGACATGTTTATTCCCAAAACATATATAAGATAAAGAAGGTAGAAGGAGATTATTTGATAATATCAGAAGGACAGGGAGAAGGATAAGAAAAATAGGGAAAGGGATAATATAATCAAATTACATTGGAGCATATGAAATGTCATAATAAAACCCATTTATGTTGCACACTAACTAAGAATTTAAAAACATCTTCAGTTAGCATCTCAACTGGGCTTTCTATTGCTGAGATAATGCTCTATGGCCAGACACAACTTGGAGAATAAGGTTTTATTTCATCTTAAAGCTCTCAGGCAATGCTGCATCACTGAGAGAATTCAGGGCAGGTACTCAAGGAAGGAACCTGGAGGCAGGGACTGATGTAAAGTCCAAGGGGGAATCATTCTTGTGGGCTTGCTCCTCATAGTTTGCTCAGCATGCTTTCTTATAAAACTCACGATCAATTCTCCAGAGAGCTAGCACACTGCTGTGGGACAATGGTCTGGACCCTGTCACTTGTGTTTTAATAAAATTCTGATTGGCCAGTAGCCAGGCAGGAATTATAGCTAGTGTGACCCCGCAGGAAGTAGAAGCAGGGCGATGAGAACAGGAGAATTCTGGGAAGAGGAAAGAGTCAGTCTGCAGTTGACACAGAGGAAGCCAGACACAGAGAAAGCGAAATGAGACGCCTCACTGATAAAAGGTACCAAGTCACTTGGCTAACACAGACAAGAATAATGGGCTAATATAAGATGTAAGAATTAGTTAATAAGAAGCCTGAGCTAATGTAGACCTCCGTGTGTTTCTTTAGAATGGACAGGCTGCGGGACCGGGTGAGACAGAAACCTCTGTCAATAGCACACAGTGGGCCAAACCATTCCACATCTATCATCAATCAGTCTTGTTTGTTTCTGCAGCAAGTGGCTTAACTGATGAGTCATCTCCCTGACCCACTGCCTCTTTTCCCCAAAAGAAAACTAGCCATAAAATAATCCAAACTCTCTAACAGAAAGAAAATGGAAATAGAAAGTGTGAGCACCAATGAAGACGAATGTTTTAAAATGAATGAAAAAAATACATTTTCCCTGATGAATTTTCTCAACTTTTTGTGACAAGTGAAGTAAAAAAAATTAATGCTTCCTTATGTAAATCTAATAGCAAAGAAACAAAAATCCTTTGTGGGACAAGGTCTTGCTATGTTGCCCAGGCCAACTTCAAAATCCTGTGCTCAGTTGACCCTTCTGATCCAGTGCCCTCTGCTTCAGCCCTGTGGCAGCTGGTAGAGAAAATATTTAAGAGAACACTATAATAAATGACAGTTGCTTACCAGAGCAGGCAGTTGTGGTGGCACAAAAAGTACGTGTGGGAGGCTTCTGCACCTCCAAATTTCTCTTTGAAAGCAAGGTTGCTCTAAAAAATAAAGTCCAGCGTTAGTGGATGAGAAATGGCTCAGTGGGCGAGAGTGCTGCTGAGCAAGCGTGGAGATCTAAGTTTGGATTCCCAACACCTCCTAGAAAGTGATACATGATCATGCGTGTGCCTGTACCTTAGCTCTGGGGTGGGGGCAGAGATGCCGGGGACCCTGGAAAGATTTAGCTTCACTAAGAAACCCTGTCTCAAGGGTATAAGACAGAAAGTGATAGGACAGGACACTTGATGTCTTCCTCTGGTCCATATAAATGATTCAATGGGCACTTAACCTGCACACAGACATGCACATATATCACATATATACAATGTTACACATACATACAACACACACAACAAAAAGTCTGTTTTCAAAAAAAGGAATGCATTTTCTTAATCCTCACCCACATATCACCTATTAGAAACCATGTTGAATACACTAGTTAGAATACCATCTGCCCCAGTTGCAATTAGAACTGATACTATCAAGTCAATAATTGACCGATTTTGGTGGTCTTTTGTTTTTTAAGTGCCCCCAGCGCATAAGTGCAGACTGAAGAATCTACTGCCTGTGAAGTTACTAAATCTCAAAACGTCCTAAAAGTGTGAGTTCTGAGCAATCCAAGCATAACTCCCAACTGTTCATTATCTTGCTTCATCTTGATTATGAATACCTCTCCTGTAAAATGTGTCAAAAGCCCATGACTGGGGAGACCTAGGCCCTACTGGAGGACCTACTTTGGTTACTTTGCTGAACCGCCATACTGCAAAACTGCATCCTCCACATTTATGTCTGCGCCCACAGATTTGCACTGATTTCATCTTTTGGTTGGAGAGGCTTCTTTTTGCACTGGGTAGTAGTTAACACAAAGGCTTATAACGGGTCAAGGTTCAGTGCTGAGTATAAATGACTCTGAGTGTTCAGCCATGGATGGGTCATCTATAGGATCCTCCCACCATCCAAGGCGAGGGGAACTTTCCAGAAAGGGGGTGGCAGATGAGTGTAAGAGCTGGTAGATGTGGGGGAGAATTGTGAAATGCTTGATGCTGTTCATGAGATGGCTGTTGTATGCATCAGCTCACATCAGGTGTGGTTATCTGCGCAAGACCTGCACAAAATCAAGCCAGACAAAATTCTAGTGTGGGTGGGGGAGGGTCTCCCTAGCCCCCACCTTTTCAGAAGTGCTATTGACAGTTGATAGTTGCTGAGAAAGAAAAAGGGTCAGGTCTCTCTCCTCCGGGGATGTGGCAACTGGTAAAGTTTCTCATGCCCCAGTGGATGGTCACACACCTAGCTACGTAATAGGCAGGTTAGTGAATAACAGAAACAAAAAATAAAATAAGACCCAAGGTTGAGAGGGATATGGGTGGGGTGCACTATGGGAGCTTGAAGGGAGATAGTAATGGAAGGATATGATCAATATACATTTTGTAAATGAATGAGACTTATAACATATTGTTAAAACTGTACCTCCCAGGATCATTTTTAAACCAAGGGTCTGAAAGATTGTGTGCTCAAAAGTAGACCGTGAAGTGGTGTTTTCTAGGAGAGTAATTTTAGAAGAAACAGGACAGGAAACAGGACAGGAGACAGACAGGATGACAGGCTTACACCAGAAGAGGCTGAGCAAGGTAAAATCTCAGGCAAAGACACAAAGAGTCAAAGCAAGTGAATTCCACAGTCAGACCCCTTGAAAATTTTCCCCCAGCATTGACTCTGGCACCTATGAGTCCATTTTTGCGTCAGAGAGCATTAGAATCCTAAGAATCCTACACCCTTAACATATGATCTCCCTCTCTGTCCATCTAATCAGGTGCTCATTCCCACCCCTGCCCCAAGTGATGTCTCCTCTACCTGGCCTGTTGTCTGAAACGCTGTTAGATAAGTTAGCCAGAATTCCCCTTGCTCCTGAGTTTCATCTTACCAATTTTCTTTTTGTTAATTTTATTACCCCCCCGTGTGTGTATGTGTGTGTGTGTGTGTGTGTGTGTGTGTGTGTGTGTGTGAGAGAGAGAGAGAGAGAGAGAGAGAGAGAGAGAGAGAGAGAGAGAGAGTTCACATGTGCCATGGCATGGCATGCATGTTCAGGTTCAGGTTAGAGAATCAACTTTGTGGATTCTAGGAATTGAACTCAGGTCTTTACTGTTGGCAGCAGGTACCTTTACTTCCCAAGCCATCTTCTCACCAGCCCCTGATTTTCTATCCTCATCTTGTTTTTAAGATTGGTTCCAACATTTCCTGTTGCCTTCTGAGTTGAGCCCAAATATTTCTTATTGCAAAATTCTATTGCAAAATCCCTATGACATGTGAGCCCTTTTATATAACATGTTACACCTCACACACAGCTGTCCCATGTGAGCACACATTTGCCTGTGCCCTGAACACAGGAGGGTGGTAGATAAAGCAGCCTGGAGAGAGAGAGATAGCTGAAGAAGCTGTCAGGTATCTTCAGTCAGAGGCAAAAGGAAGAGAAGAAACCCGATTATGTCCACAGAAACCCAAGGGACCAGGAGGTGAGACAAAATGCTGACACCATCCTGCTGCTGGGCCTCTCCACAGGGGTATGCCAAGCCCCTACCTCCATCCTTCAAAACCTCATCCCAATCTTCTTTGAACTCCCAGGCAGCAGACAAATTTTCTCCCTACATTTTCCTTGATGCCTAGTTGTATAAATTATCACCAAACACTACTGGTCTAAAAAAAAAAGTATCAATAAAAGATCCTAATGATATTCTGCAATGTTCATAGATCATCATCATAAGAGAACCTCCCTTCCGCAGCAGACAGGAACAGATGTAGAGACCCATAGCCAGACATTATGTGCAGAGAGAGTCCTTGGACTACACAGCTCTAAATGAGATGTCTTACCAAATCCTTCCCCTCAGATCTCAAGAAAACCCTGGAAGAAGAGGCAGAATGGGTGTCAGAGCCAGAGGGAATGGAGGACACCAGGAAAACAAGCCCCTCTTATTCAACTGACGGAGGCTCATACGGATTCACAGAGACTGAAGCAGCAAGACGCTGTACCAGGTCCTTTGTGTATAAGCTTTTAGCTTAGTGTTTTTATGGGACTCCTGAGGGTGTGAAGAAATGGGTCCCTGGTTCTTGTGCCTGCTTTGGGGACTCTTTTCCTTGTGTTGGGTTGCCTTGTCCAGCCTTGATGTGACGGTTTTTGTCTTATTTTATTCTATTTTATTTTGTCATGTTTTCTAATTAGAGACAGAAAAGGAGTGGATCTGGAGGAGAGGGGAGCTAGGGAGGAACTGGGAGGAGAGGAAACTGTAATCAGGATATATTGTATGATAAAAGAATCTGTTTTCAATAAAAGAAAACAAATAAACAATAAATTGCCACACGAAGCTGAAGGTACAGGGATAAGCTTTACCCCCAGAAACACCCACGTACAAAGCTTGGTTCTTTGTCCTTATATCTTTACTGGGAGAGGGAAGTCAGCACAAGTGTAGGTCAAAAAGGTGGACTCCTCAGGAATCACTGAACCTGGGTATGAGCTAATATTTACTAGAGAATTTTTAGAAAACTGCCCCAAAGGTGTCTACTCCTCTAATTACCACCCACACTTACAGATAATCCCTGAGGTTTATCCCTATGTTGAATAAATCCCAACGACCATAGTTTGAGGTGTCTACATTTAAAATTGCTTTTCATAAAATGTTAGTGCCAGGAGCTGAGGTGATTTATTAACTTACTTAATCCCTGCAGAAGCCCAACAGAGTATTATCACCCACTTGAGAGAAAGGAGGTCAGAGGCTTACTGAAGAAGGTTTAGAGGAAGTGTTGGCATAATGGGATCATCCTTGGAAAAGCTCTGCCTGCAGGATCCTTGACACCTCCTCTCATCCACACCTTTGCCTCTGTCCTTAGCTGGCCTGCATTCTGGCCTCATCTCTGCATCCACTTGAGTTCTGTCTGAAACCAGCCCTGTCTCTCAGAACCTTGTTGCAGGTTTACCTGTTATCTTTTGAAATTTAGCAAGGGTGACTGACATGGTTCACAGGTCCTATCTCCCTTGCTGGTTCCTGCTGTCAAGGGAAAGGAGCAGGTCTTTCCCTACTCCCCAGAGTGTGTGGTTAGGAAGCCTGCAATATAGACCCATGGCCTGATTAAATCTCCGATGCCCATTATCTGGGTGTTAAGAAACAAGCACACTGGTTTTCAGATTTAGAATGTTTATCTGTGATGTGAGCAATGTGTGGCTGAACGATTTCCTTTGGGGTCCAAAGATACTTAAAAGATAAAAGAAACCTTCGATATCATAAATAGTGTCGTTATTATAAGTAAAAAAAAAATAGCATCTCCATGGCTAGAATGCTTTGATATTCACTTTTTTTTGTCTCCTTATCAAGACATGCAGTTGTATAATTGCCTTTCTATTCTACAGACACCCACAAACAACCCTCCGTGGTCTGGCCTGTGGAGATTCTCAGGAAAGATCAAACGAGAAGCCTGCAAAGCTCCTCACTTAATCCTTGCGACCACTTTTGAAGTGTAATTACTACCTACTGAGATGCTCAAGAACTGCACCTTGCTTGGAAGCCAGGAGGGACTGAACAAGAGTTCCTGGCCCCTAGGCTCCCTGGCTGTCTGGAACTATTTGCCTCACCGTGCTTGCTTTGCTATGGGCTCTGGGTCCTTAGCTGCAGCCTCACACCACCCTCTCTTCTTGCACTGGGTTACTGTGACAGGATCTACAGCCCTGGAAATTCCTCCCCTAAAGTTGCTATAGAAACGCCCATCGTGGATGTGTGGAGGAAGGGGTGTGATTCCTCCCAGCTGATGCAGGGAGCTTTGTACAGCTTGTGGTAGCACAGAATCAGGCCCCTAATGTTTCTCACCCAATTTGAGCCGCCCTGGAGTGTGGAGGAGGAAGACACGTTACTCCTTTTTTGTGTATCTCCAATAATGAGAGGAATAGAGTAAGTCCTCTGATGTGATTTGATTTTATCTGGGGGAAAAGTAAAGGACTTACTAACCCAGTCTCTTCAGAGACAGTGACACAGGACCAGGGTGGCCAGCAAGCACTCAGTGTGTCAAAGATTACAGCAGTCAAAAATAGACACAGCACACTTCTCAATAGGATACCAACACCACTCACCATATTTGGCAGGAAGCATTTTCGGGAACCTCCACAGACTCCTGAAGCTTCGTTAGTCAGCCCTTTAGAACTGGGTGAGCTGCCTGATCCACAGCGCCCCCTGGTGATCAGGGGTCAGAACAGTCAGATGGAAGCAGGGGTTTAATCTTCCACGTTGACAAACTTCTGGATTTTCACAGGGTTGCCTGTGAAATTGTTTCTTCTCACACAGTTCTTAAAATAAATCTTGTTGAAGGGAGGTTTCACATGGGGAGAAGTGACAGATATATCCTGCTCTGCATAAGATGACTAATATCCGCACACGTTCGCAAACACAAGCTGGAGAGTGTCAGAGACACTCTGGCCTTGGAAACTCTGGGCCCCTTGGCCCATACGAAGAATTGGGAAGCTAGAAAACAGGTGAATTTTCCAGCAAGGTGAAAACCCTACGGAACCAAACACTACTGAGTGCCTACTATGTGCATGGCTCTGTACTAGGGATAGGTCAAATCCGGAGATACAAGTGGGTGATGGTTCTGGGTCCAATGGGCTTCAAAGAGCTCCGAGGACAGGACATAGGGAGAAGTAATAATGGGAAGAACAGTTTAAAATATCAAAGGAGAGATATAAACTGTGGGCGTGCTGAGAGTGGAAGACTGAGTACTCCACACTGTGGAAATGAGAGCAGGTTAAGTCTAAACAGCCTTGTGTTAGACTGTGGGCTTCCCAGGCTTACCACAAATGATGGTGTGTTTGTAAGAGTCCAGGCTTTTAAACGGCAAATAAAAGTATGTTTTAAAACATAAAGTCTTAGAAACAGTGTGTAAAACATTGAATATTGTAAATAGAAGATATTTAAGGATAATTTTATAGAGGGTTGT
>PVIU01025669.1:0-23315 GCA_004026605.1 Ondatra zibethicus
AGAAGAAAAAGTGGGAAGTAGCCTGCAGCACGTGGGCACTGGTGACCAGTTCTTATGTAAAACCCCAAGGGCTCAGACAATAAGAGCAACAATGAATAAATGGGACCTCCTGAAACTGAGAAGCTTCTGTAAAGCAAAAGACACAGTCATTAAGACAAAAAGGCAACCTACTGAATGGGAGAAGATCTTCACTGATCCCCTTGCTCTTTATTTCAAGAGGTGAACTAACAAGGGCGATGCAGGAGAGCTCACCTAGTAGGGGAGAGCTGGCGGGCTGACCAACCCTGCAACTACCCAGGCCCAGAACCAGGGTTAAGTGTTGGCTCACCCAACATCCACTCCATCTGTGATCTGTTGAAGCATGGGGCAGTGGGTGAGGGGAGAGTCCTGCAGACCCGGGACTGCAGGACTCTCCATGCCACAGGACAGTAACAGGATGCCCAAGAAGAGTCCCAGTGAGGGCCCAGCACCGACAGTGTAGCAGAGACCAGGGGCTGCAAAACAAACCAGTGATTCTTTGTGATGAACGCCTGTACGTAAAGATGCACGGATAAATGGTTTATTGGGCGACTCACTGTGTCACACTGCAGCTTCCATGAGGGGATTTTCCCTCCTCCCGTTTTCTCTGAAATTTTATTTTGTTTTATTTGGGAGGAGGGAGGTGGCAGGGGCAGAGGTGGGTGGAAGGGAATGGGAGATGGGTGGGATTGGGATGTGAGAGAAGCAAAGAATAAATAAAAAGAAAGTTTTAAAAATTCTGTTGATGTAAAACACAGATGTCACCAGAAATAAAAGATCCTACAAAGCAAACCGTTCGTCAAATGTGTTTCCTCTGATGGTCAAAAACTGGTTGCTCTTCCAATAGGTGACTTTTCTCATGCATTTATTGACACAGAGTTTGAATAGACCAAAGCATCTATTCAGTGAGGACAGTCAACATTCAGTCTTTCCTACTTTCAAACTGATTTTTATCACACCTGGATTCTTCAAGGAGATAAGAACCTCAAATGTGACTATGAAGAGCTTAGGGTGAAATTGCCTGCCTTGTATAGCAGGTGCTCAGTAGAGACGGGCCTGGAGGGTGGCGCCTCCTTCCTTCATATCGTGCTTGACAGTTTCAGTCACATCCAGGGCACACAGGATTCTACTACAGAGGAATAAATGGACTTGGGTGAGTTTACATGCTAGTGACAATGTCTGGGAAAACCTGTATTACCAAATCTAAAAGAAATTTTCTTATCTTCCTCTTTTTTTTGTTTTAAACTACTTGATGGCATTCATTCCACAAGTATTTGGAGTCTCTAGATTGCAACTCTTTTAGTTCCAGAGGAAAGGCATTCAAGAGCCGGCCGCTTCCTCACACCTACTTTGTTTTGGAGATGCATGGACAGTATCTGTTTATAAATTCCCCCTTGGTTGTGCTTTTCTTGAAAGTTGATTTCATAGAGGGCTTGAGATACTTGCATATTTGCTAATTCAAATCTTGGTTTGTGAATTTAGGTGGACACTGAAGACTGGAGTGGGATTAACAATTACTTTTGATTAAAAATGCAGGCCCCATGAAGCTCTGAAGCCAGTGTAAAAAGGTGACATGAAAAGCTCCCTTTTTCAAGAAACAAAATGAAAAATTTAGAAATCATTGCTTAAATATGCTACCTGAAACATTTGCATGATTTGATGTAAACAGGTTGGATTTGTGCATTACTTTATTGTCTTAAAACCTGTATTTTGTCAGACATGAACTAATAGTACTTTATCCATAATTTTATTCCACACATGATCAGTTGCATCTCTCTTATATGTACTGGGCATCTTTCTATGCTTATTAGCAGAGATATAAGCTTGATTCCCTTCTTCCCCTTATTTGGGAAGAAAAAAAAATCTGTGTGCATGGAAGCAGAGGTGATGATGGAAGCTGGTGGGCGACAGCTGCCTGACAAGGATAAAATCACCATGGAGAGGAGGGAGCCGACTCTGGTTTGGGATGGCCAGTTACTTCACAGAAGGATTGCCACATAACCTGAGCTTTGATCTGGAATTTTGATTAACAGACTGAAGGGAGGAATATATTTTTAGGGGTGAAAAATAAAAAAATAGCTAAAAGGAGGATTTGGTCAGCAGAGTACTAATGATAAGGCTTAAGTTTAAGGTGACTCTTAAGTACCCCTCGAGAATTTGAACATGTTGGAAAGGCACAGAGCGTCAAATGGGGATGACATCATGCAATCATTCTAAGGACTGTGAGGAAGGTGGCTGGAAATCTGAAAGGAGCACACCTATTTCGGTCTCTTTTGGTAGTTGAGGACTGAGTTTGGTAAATGTACTGGTCTCGGGTGGCATAGTGGGGATGGGGAGGAAGCTCGGGCCACAGACAAGCCCACACTTGGTGGGTGCTAAAGGGCGTGTCAGAATGCCTAAGGTAGGCAGCCCAGGAAATGATGGGAGTGAGGAAACTGAGTCAGGTACCGAGGAAGAGACATGGTTCTTGGTTCATCAGTAATAGGTAAAGGTTGGGCTTTGGGGAAGAAACACCGGAGCGGCAGGCAGAGCTGCTGAACCAGTGCCTGGAGGAAACTGCACAGCCGGTATTAGCGCAGGCAGAGCTGTGGAGCCTGTGCCTGGAGGAGCCTGCACGGCGGCTATTAAAGAAGTGTGGCCAGCACTTCCATGAAAAGTGTTTTTAACAATATGACGCAGATCATATGAGTACCCGGATTTAAATGCCTGGAAGGCTCCCCCTTATAATATATTCCACTTCTAAGATAGCATTGGACTTTTGAGTTCTGCTCGATGGCAAAAGTAACCTCCTTTGTCTCACCTGAGACAAACCTCAGAGGCCCCTCTTTTTGTGTGACTTGTGTCATTCTTCCTCTAACCTTTTCTCCTCCTCCTTCTTTTGCTCTTTCATAATTTAGACGAAATATAATATCCTTAGGAAATCTTGCTGGAATACTCTCTTAAAGTAACCAAGTCATTCCCCACATACATGCCTCCCACGTGGCTACTCTGTCAGGTCCCGTTATTTATTTCCTTTGTAGCACATTGCAGAATAATAAAACTTCTTAGGGCTGCAGTGCCACACAGACATTAGGGGGAGACTGTGAAGTCCTTCTGCTCTTAGTAAGGGAGGCACACACAGGTACTCAAACCAGCAATGGGAAAGAGGATGGGGAAAGCGATCCAGGCAGAAGAAAAGTTAACTTGCAGCAGGAGAAAGGTTATAAGGGTAGGAAAACTGGAAGAAATCATCTTGTAACCTGAGTGATGCTCACCTTAATATAATCCATGAGGATGGATGTTTGTTTATGTGATTTTCTGAATCTCTGTGTAATTAAACAATGCAAAAAATTTGAAAAGTGCCTGGGAAATTCAGTGTCACAAGAATTGGAAGGAAGATGGTACCTCCTTTGAGTAAGGCCATCAACAAGATCTCCTGAAGGAGGCAATCCTGGAGGTGCAATCAACTTTATGGTTTTTTTTTGTTTTCTTTTATGTCTCTGCATATAGAGGTCAAAGATTGACTTTGGGTATCTTTCTTAATGGAGTCAGGGTTTCTCACTTGAACCTAAAACTCACTGATTCAGCCAGTCCAGCTGTCTAGCTCGCCATGAGAATCTTTTGTCTCTGACTTTTGAGCTATAGGATTACAGATGGCTGCCCAACGGGCGCTGGGGATCCGAGCTCTGATCCTTAAGCTAGCACAGCAAACCCTTTAATTACCAAGCCATCTTCTCAGTCTTCAATATAAAGAGAAATATAAGATATTCTTCTGGGTAAGGAGAAAGGAATACATAATATCCCATAAGCAGGGCAATCTGAGCACACTCAGAGAAAGGCAGTTGGCCAAGTGTGATTCACTGCAATTGTTTTTGATGGGGAGGTGACAGACCAGGGTCATGAGAATATAAGTGAAAACTTGGGATAGGTACTATATGTTCTTGACTTCAATAATTTTATAAATGATTTTTGGATAAATGCACTCTGTACTAGGTACTAGGCAATTGGCTTAGTGGCTAGATTGATATGAATTTCCCCTTGGACAAAAGAATTTGTCTCACATTTTGATCTATCAATGGTGCAAAAACAAGAAGAAAGAAAATTTAAATTCCATCAGCAGTTTTTAAGGTAAGGGTCATTAAGGAACGGGATGATTTCAAGGGCAGGATAGTGGCATGCATTCGTTTGTTTCTTAAAGAGCAAAATGCTTATGTGTTACATTTTAAAGCACAAAACGAGATAAATTGAGTGGAGAAGAAAAAATAGTGAATATTGAAATGTAAAACATCTGGGTGAACAGAAGATTAAAGATCAGACTTGGTTAAAAGTTGAACAGAATAAGTTAAAGAATTACGAGTGAAATAGGAATTTGTAATTGGTTGAGTAAGAAAGGGTATCACCTGTGTGGAAGCATTTTTTTAAAGATTGATTTTTATTACTATTTTAAATTATGTGCACTTGTATGTGTCTGTGTGTGAGTATTGCATGGGAGTGCAGGGGCCAGGGGAGGGGTTAGGGTTAGGGTTAGGGTTAGGGTTAGGGTTAGAGTTAGGTTTAGGTTTAGGGTTAGGGTTAGCAGGCATTTGTGAGCCAACCAATGTGGGTTCCGGAAACCAACTCAAGTCGCGTGCAGAGGACATACTCACACTCAACCAATGGGCCATCTCTCCAGCTACTGAGGTGCCTTTGAATTAGATGAGCTTTGGGTTTAGAGTCCTGATCTTTCTCTTGGGTTAGGCCCTTTTATCAGTTCTATGCATGGTTGGCTTAACATGCGATATTGTTGCAAAGAGGAGCTGCTTGTCCTTCCTGGCTGCCTGGCTAGCTTAGCCCCAAAATAACCACATAGAAACTGTATTAATTAAATCACTTCTTTGACCATTAGCTCTAGTCTCTTATTGGCTAACTCTTACATCTTAATTTAACCCATTTCTATTAATCTGTGTATTACCATGTGGCAGTTGCTTACTGGGTAAAATTCCCAGCGTCTGTCTCTGGCAGATCCATGGCATCTCTCTCTGACTCTGCTTTCTTCTTCCCAGAATTCAGTTCTGTCTTTTACACCTACCTAAATTCTGCCCTATCAGGCCAAGGCAATCTCTTTATTCATTAACTAATACAAGCAACACACAGAGGGGACTCCCACATCATGATATTGAATATGAATTATCTTAGGTAGTTTGGTTTCATCGGCTTAAAGATCAGTGGGAACAAACCTCTCTATCATAACCAAGTGCTTCTAAGAAAATGAAACTGCAGGATTTAATTACTCATGAAGATAATGGGGTTTGAGGGGTACCTCTGGCCCTGGGTGGAAACATGATTTTCTGCACATCCAGAGAGATTATAAAATGGCTCTCACAGGAAGCTTTCTGTTATAAATAAAGACATACCAATGCCTTTCCCTTCACAGATAATTAAAATGGGTCTGTCAGTGACCTGAACAGGTAAACCTAGGAAAGCCGTCTAGTCTAGAAATGTTGAGAAGTAGCATGAAGCCGGCATAAATATTTAGGTTGGTGTAATAGTCCTTTTGACCATTGTTCGTTCTCACTCTGAGATGTTCCTCTCTCCTGGTCCTGTGAAAATCAGTGTCAATTGTCATCTTGGCAAAAGCTAGAATCACCTGGCAGATGGCCCTCTGGTTGTGCTTGTGGGAAATCATCTTGATTGAGTTAATTAAGATAAGAAGATCTGGCCAATGTGGGTGGTATGGTTCCCTAGTCTGGAATCCTGGCTTGTATAAAAACAAGAGGGGAGCTGAGCACACACACTCACGTCCTTCTCTTTCCTGACCAGACTCAGTGTGCCTGGCTGCCTCAAGCATCTGCTGCCAGACAGACTATTCCCTGGCATGGTGAACCCAAACAAACCTGTCCATACTGAAGATGCTTTGGTCAGGGTATTATCCTAACAAGAGAAAAGTCACCTAGTCAGGTCCCTGTGGCTAACGTGCATGCCCACTGTGGAGGATGCCTTATAGTATTTCGCCATAGATTCCACCCATTTTCTAGGCTGCCTTCTGTGTGTCTTGTCTGAATACCTTGGCAGTGATCACAAGAACTGTGGAGCTAAGTGGAATTCATAGCAAGATTCCGTGGCACTACAGCCTTGTTCTTCATAAAGAACGCTAACCACCCATCTTCCCTCCCTTGCTTTCCCTCAGTAAGAGAAACACCGTACTTTCCCAATGAAACCCAGTGAAGGAAATGCAGTAGGTCTCACCCCACAAAGTCAGAATTGCCTTGCTAGATATCCACCATAGTGCCTGGGTGTCTTTACATATTTGATAGGATTAAAGACCAAATTCCATCTGGAGTTTATAAAACATCTTTTACTTGTCATTTTCAAACAGATTTTTTTCCTACATGTGTCTGCTAGATGGTTTAAAAGCTGTAAGGAAAAATCTAATGGTGTGAAAGAATTCCAAGGAAGGACATAGATTTTTCTCTTTGCACCAAAGAGTTTGTTCTGATTATTGAAGTTACTAAATGGACTTACCATAACAAAAGAATGATACAATTTTTATTGCACCTTTTTTTCTCACTGTTATTTGTTGCAAACAAGCTCGATATGGGAAATAACCAGGCCAGCTTAAGAATAACAATTATATTTTTAATGGTTATAATGGGAAACTTACGGCACAAGAATGGGGAGTCCGACTTCCTCTGTGTCCGGTGGGAATCGCGTAGAGAGAGTGTGTACCTGGTCCCTCTTAATTTTTTTCCTTTGTTCCAGGTAGCCACCCCTTAACTGGGTGTGATTGGTTAACAGAGCTTTCCCATCATCTCCCCCTTTTGTCTAAACAAGATTGATCCAAACCCAATACAACTATATACAATAGGAACAGATAGCAAATATAAAACTACAAATAATAAACAATATTAAGCAAGGAATGCATAACAATAGTTTTATCAAACATTCTATTTTAAGTAGTCTAAATCTTACATTGAAATTAAGCTTGGCTAAATCATGAGGAAGGTAACTACAACTATTGACTCTTCAACCCCATGGAAGATCTGAGAAGGGAAACAATATTACGTGAGTAAACAGGAAGTGCAATTGAGAAACTTCCAAAATGTGCAACAAAATGACAGAGACAACTGGCTACCTGGGCAATCACCCAAAGTCTCATTTGCAATGTTGAAGCAACCAACTTTGGCTAAGGCCTAAGGTAACTGACATATCATTTTTAAAGGCAAGAAACTTTTCAAAACTATCTTACCCTGTCTTGGCAGGATTCAACAGTCCTGTTTTATCCATTTACGGATACTATGTATCTTTGTCAGTGGTTGAGGTATGGGCCTTTCTTTGCCCAAAGGCCAGTTCTGCGAAGAAGAAAACAAGCTCCCAGTGGAGTGTCTCTCGTGCACAACGTTCTCTCAGGAATAGATTGGTGTTGCCAGGAGCGATTGTGTCTCACTACTTCAGAACTTTAAGTTAGTTTAATGCTATTTTCTACAGCTCTTTGAAGAGGTTGAAGATTATCTGTCTACATAGCATATAATTTCTATGTATCTAAAGAACCTGATTAGTCTAACTATAAATATGACAAATAGATGACTATTGATCTATGATTTTTAATACCTATCTAATTTAAAGACTAAGACAATAAACAACTGTGCAATAAAAGAGGACAATGACCTCCAAATATAAACAATGTATAAGTATTTTGATCAGAGGTAGAAATGTACACTGCAATATGGTAAATATATAAATATATATGTATCAATACATAAACAATGTTTTAAACAGAGGTAGAAGCATATCTGCATACAATATTTAATATAATTTAACTTTGTATCAGCATACAAGAATCTATACCAATGTAATTGTCCATAAACAATAACTCACAAATACCAATCTATTATTCCATCATCCAATTTCCCCCTGCCTTTTTTTTTTTTAAAAAAGATCCCTGAGCTTATAAAATTCCTCCCCCAACCCTCAACCATATACCAATTATAATCAACCCCTAAATGATGTCCCTAAGCCTGAGGGCAAAGTTTGCTGGGAGAGGGGATGTCGTTTTCTAAAATTGTTTCCTGCTGTCATGAGGGTGACAGTATTTCTGGGGGATTGTGTGAAAGTAAAATGATGCTTAAATTCCAAGATCAATGTCTGGTAAGATTGTAAAAAGTCTCTGAGTATTTTGTGGAGGTCTGGCCAGAATGTTGTAAAAGATGTGCACCATTTCAGCTAACCAAGTTGGAACCATCTTGTGCAGCTGGTACCCAAAACAGGTCTTGTAGTAGTGCTATCAGTGTCATGACGTCATATCAACCAGGTGGAGTTGTTGTGGGGCCCCATCTTCTTCCTGGAAAGGTCAAAGATTACTGCAGGAAAACTTATTGTTCATTCTGTAAAACTTAAACATTAATTATATAGACATATACAGACGTATATATTCAATGGAAGGTATGATAGATATGAAGAAAAGCAAAGATGTTTTTTAAATTCTTTTTTTTCTTCTGTTCCATATCATGGCTCTTGACATGAGACAGAAATTCTGGGTATTTCTCTTAACAACAGTCTTGGAGTTAGAGAGGGACTGGGCCAGAGTTCAACTCCAAAACCAGCTCTATATACTTATGAATATAAATAAACACGTATATATATATATATATATATATATAGTTACAGAACCTATTCGATATTCTTGCTGATCCACATTGGGTAGTAATTTTTTCCATCTGTCAGTATGCAAACATCCAGGGTCCCTTGAATTTTTTGAAGATGAGTGTTTCCTGTGGAGATAAGAACAGAATCCTGCCCCCCTACTGTATGTTTTCTTACCACCTGTATGATTACCATCATTGTGGATGAGCTGTCATTTTTCCTTTTCCAAGAGATTTCTACTCTTCAAACCTAACCTTTATTAATTTTGACGGTATCCACAATTTTTCTTCTCCTGTGGAAACAAGAGCAAAACCGCTTCCCCAAACGCAGCACATCTCCTGGCTTCCATTGCGAGGTCAGCACATCCTTGAAATAAACTGGTTGATTTAGTCCAGAAGACTTTTCCATTATCCAATGTCTTTCTGCTGCTGTTGTCCCTTTCTCATTAGCGTTAAGAAAATTCAAGGTTAATAAGGCATTATGTAATCTATTTCTGGGGGCATTCCATTCCTTTCTGTTTGTTTAACATATCCTTTATAGTTTGATTTGATCTTTCTATAACCGCTTGACCTGTAGGATTGTGTGGTATACCTGTAACATGGTTACTATCATAATAAGCAAAAAACCAATTTATTTTCCTAGAGACATAAGCTGGATCATTATCTGTATTTATTTGTACAGGTATACCCATGATGGCCGTAACTTCTAATAAATGTGTGATTACTGAATCAGCTTTTTCTGAGCTTAAAGCAGTTCCCCACTGAAAGCCTGAATAAGTGTCAATGGTGTGATGTACATATTTTAATTTTCCAAATTCTGTAAAGTGGAACACATCCATCTGCCAGATTTCATTCCTTTGAGTACCCTTTGGGTTAGTCCCTGCAGGTAGCGGAGTTTGGTTATATAAAGAGCAAGTAGGGCATCTCTTTATAATCTCCTTATCTTGTTGCCATGTAATAGAAAACTCTTTCTTCAAACCTTTGCTATTGACGTGATTTTTTTTTTATGAAATTCTGAGGCCTGCAACACGCTTCCAATCAATAATCGATCAATTTCTTCATTACCTTGTGCTAGAGGACCTGGCAGACCTGTATGGGATCAGATGTGTGTTATGTATATAGGACAAAGCCTATTCCTGATCATGTCTTGCACCTGGATAAACAATGAAGTCAATTTTGTATTATTTGGTATAAATTTAGCGGTTTCAATATGCAAGATAACTCTTTCTGCATATTGTGAATCAGTAACTATATTAAGAGGTTCTTTAAAATCCCTATCATCATAAGAATGGCAAATAATTCCTCCTTCTGGACAGAATTATAAGCACTTTGTTCCACCTTACTTAATTCTTCTGATTTGTAACCTGCCTTCCCTGATTTATTAGCATCAGTATAAAATGTATGGGCTCCAGTTATTGGAGCATCATGTATGATTTGAGGAAGAATCCAAGAAGTCCTCTTTATAAGGTTAAGTCTATCACTTTTGGGATAGTTGCTATTAATTTCTCCCAAAAAATTAGCACAAGCTCTTTGCCATGGTTCATTGTCTTCCTATAACTTTTTTTTATTTCATCAGTAGTGAAAGGCACTATAATTTCCAATGGGTCTATACCTGCTAGTTGATGAAGTCTCAATTTACCTTTTATAATTAATTTAGAGACTTTTTCCACATAAGTTTTTAATTTTTTACTTGGTTTATGTGGTAAAAAGATCCATTCTAAAATAATATCTTTCATTTATTTATTTAACAAATATCCTACTCTATATTAGACACCACATTAGGTAGGAACAATTTGATATGCTTCTTGTTCTGATACCACACAAAATCTCATGGAAAGAGATTATGATGATTAGCATTGACAATGGATTTCAATATTAGCGGGTTATTGCTTTTCCATTTAGAAGACTTACTTCTATTTTCTTATCAGTAATTCCTATAAGGACAGGTAATGCTGGATTTATGGCCTAACCCACGGTGGTGTGTCTTTGCCTCAAGATCTTTAACTTAAATCTGGAAAGAGCTTCTTCCTCTTCCATGTAAGGCAACTTTACAGATTCCCAGAACACATAACGTATCTTTTGGGCTGCCCATGACAAGAGCCTACAGCATACCAGGAATCAAAGCAGCCATCATACATTTGGCTACAAGCTTGGTTTGTTGTGACTTTCCCTCTAATCTGGCATCAAGGTCTCTGGATGGCAGCCAGAAAGTCTAACCTAGCTTTTATCCTGCTCTTTGGAGGATGGCTGTGGAAGTTTGCTGCTTGTCCTTCATGGGAGACTTCGTTATCTAGCAGATGGCTTGATGCCTAAGTGTGGGGTCTAAGACTAGGCGTACCTCTTGTGGAAACTTGCTTATATTAGGAGATGACTTATGAGTTTTGCCTGACCTAAGTCCAGTTCATTTCTATGGATATAGCCACCCTGGAGGAGAGCCATGAGCGTATGAACACCATTGATGTTTCCCTTACATTTTGAGAGAATTAGGCAACATTCCTGTGGCTTCCCAGTGTCTAGTCTGTTCAATATTTAAGATAGACAGAAAACATCTGGTTTCATGCTTCAATTTGTCTCATTAAAATTTTACCCACCAATAAAAATTGTTTGCTTCATATTAGATGCACCCAAGCAAGCAGTTGCTTTTAGATGTGGTACATTTTCCATCTTTTAATGATGATTGACATTCTGGAAAGAACACAAGGTTTATTTTAGTGTGTGTGTGTGGGGGGGGAGGGTGAGCATGCATGTGCGCGTGCGCGCATCCATGGAGGAGAGCATCCAATCTCCTGGAGTTACAGGTAGTTGTAAGAGGCTTATCATGGGTTCTGGGAACCTTAGTTGGGTCCACAATGTTCCTTCCCCCTGAGTTGTTGTCTTTCCAGCCCTGAAAATGCAATTCTTTAAGAAATGTTTATTATTAAATATCAAGGAGACTGAATTCTCTGATATGCTCTCAAGGAGATTGACTGGCTCTCTTTGAAAATTCAAATATTATTTTCCCAATCATAAGGATGTAAAGTATTGGTGGAACCTTCACCCAAGCGTTTATGTCACAGGTAAAAACATGGAGGAAAACCACTATTTCATTAGGTTCACAAAATGATTTTCTTAGAAAAATTGCTGTCTTTTGGAAAATTGCACATATTTCCATGAACACAATACACGGTGCAGCTTATTATTTCAGAGAAAGATCAGAATGGGTGGAAACTAATTAAGGAAAAGTCAGGTCTTTCAAATCATAAACATCCGCAAATACCCAACAGTATACAAGAGAAAGAAAATAAAAGCACAGTACCTAATTAAAACACATACTATCTAATTATGCCGTAAACAGTACATAATTAAAGCATGCATACATTTAGTAGGCTATTTTCTTACAGTGTAATGTGTTTCAATTGGTAAGTAAATAAAAAGAAAAGCTTGTCTAATTTGCATTGTTTTACCCAAGACACTTCACCGAGTCAGAGCTTTTTTGTAATGTGCGGGTCAACGGGATTTCAAGGCCGCCGCGTTTCTCTGTAAGGGCTTCTGGAAGCTCTCAGACTCTGCCCCTGGTTATGGCATGCTCAGAGTGCACAGTCACTTTGGCTCAGTGCTGCAAGGTGAATGCCCCTGATTTAATGATGCCACCTGGCGCCTGCAGGCCTCTTAGCTAAGCCAGGCTTCTTTTTGCATGTGCTACCAGTGAACATTTACTTGGGTGTCCCAGAAAGCCCTTGGATGGGACTGGTGTCCAATTGGGCACTTCTGAAGGCTCCAGGGCTCCTCCACTGTGGGGCTGGGGGTTTACTGTAATGCACACAGCCCTGGCTCAGGATACTTCAGCCCAAACAGTTGAACTGCTGTCTGATTTCCTGTGCTTCCTCAGAAGGCTTTGTTTGAAGAAAGATTTTAACCTCTACACAGAAAGTGGAGGCTAAAACCTTAAACGGGTTTAAGTGTAAGACTTTGACCTTTGGTATAAACCCTTTCCAGACTTGGAAATTGAAGGAATTGTAGAGTGACAGCCATATACCTTCAATGAGAAGGTAGTTAATATCGGCTAAATTAAATAGTGATTAATATTTTACCTTCAATAAGAAGTTAGCTAATATCGACTAAATTAAATAGTGGTTAACATTTTAGCCAATTTTCAGAATCATTTTATCTAAAATCAACCCCCTGTACAGTTTGGAACATCTGCTATAGAAAAAAAATTTAAAAAGGGCTTTCTCTTAGGCAGTATTCTACTGCCGCAATATAACGCTCACAATTCGCAATACCTGTTAATATTTGCAAATATTTTGAACACCACTATTAGGTTATATCTCATTGGTCTAGAATAGTTTTCATACTATCTTATTGCTTGCAACATTGAATTACTAGAGAGATCAGACTGATGGCTATGCCTGGTGACTGCGTCTTGAATTTATCTGTTTGCTTAGTGTGACATCCTTTAATTTGTCTCATTACCCCCTGCATTTTCTGTAAAGTGTAGCTCAGATTTAAAGGCTCAATAAGGCCAATTAGTCATTTCTGCCAAAATTTTGCAAGCTGCTACTTCATGTCAGCAGACAAAGCACCGTGCTCACGGACACATCACTTGCTTGTGCAGGGAGACAAAGGTGGGCTCTCTGCATTGAAAGGTTCAGTGTTTCTTTGTGCAGCTGGCTGAAGAAACGTGAACAGCTGGTTCTAGCCTGTTGTCAGATAGGTTTAGTATCCACTGATGACCCTTGCTTGAGGTAGTTTTGAAAACTACATTACAGAACAATCATTTTGTCTAGACTTCTTGTGCATTCTTCTGCTAAAAAAAGTTTCAATAATCAACTGGCGGTAAATTGTGGTTCATTTTAAAAAGCAGGGAAAATGCTTCACACTTTCCTTTTAATGACTAATTTTAAAAGTTAGGATAATTGCTGCTTCCCATGGTAGCTCCTCCCCTTTCTTCCCTCCCTCTGTGTTTCTTCCCTCACCTCCTTTATCTCTCCCCACTCTCTTTTCTTCTTCCCTGTTTTCTTGTGTACATTTTTGTAGCATGAGGGCTGGCTTGTTGGGGTTTCTGTCCCGCCTGGTGCCCCCAGCCGTTTAGTCCCAGAGAAAAATCACACAGAGTCTATGTTAGGTTATAAACTGATTGGCCCATTAGCTCAGGCCTCCCATTAGCTATGGTAGCTTATATTAATTATCCCTATCTATGTTAGCCACATGGCTCAGTACCTTTCTCAGCGGGGCAGGTCACATCTTGCTTCTTCAGTGGTCCAGACAGGAGTGCTGAGAGAGCTTCCCAGAATTCTCTTATTCTCCTTGCTCCACCTCTACTTCTTGTCTGGTTGTCCCACCCATACATCCTGGCTAATGGCCAATCAGCATTTATTTAAATCATGATTGACAGAATACAGAAATTCTCCTGCACCGCATTTCTTGTCATTGCTTAATATAAGATGCGCCAGAAAATTCTTGCTAAGGTTTCAAAACTCAGTTTCTCTTAGAATGATATTAAACATCAAACAAAAATGTCACAGTGAGCTAAGACAAGGGCAGTGAAAGAAAGAGAGCAAGTTTATGGCTTAGGAAAGTGGCTCTGCAATGACGAATTAAGAAAGGTTTAATAAGGAATGATAGATCTTCAGAGACTGGAAAGGCAAATTATAAGGTTATTACCCGTCTGCCAAATTGCTCCCTAGATGAAATCCAGTCCTATCCAGTCTTTGCTAGTGTTTTGTAAGGAAACTCACAAATTGCTTCAAAATATATTTAAAGGACTAACCACTGAGAAGACCTAAGACAGCTCTGAGGAAGGGAGCTGGAAGAATCGTGAAGAAAGAGTTGGGCATCTTATTCAGGGGGATATGAAGAGTTATTACAAAGCCCACATCACACTAATAATGCTCATAGTGTATTCGGGAAAACAAGGACAGTTGGGCCAGATGTGCAAAGCAGTGTGAGACAGAGCTAGGTGAACAGGCATCCTTGATTGACAGGCATCCTTGATTGGCAGCAAAGTGGAGTTACAGAGCCAGGAAAGGAAAGCACATTCTTCATTTAATTGGTTGGCCAACATTCTTTTGCAGTTGAGGAAATATAAGCTTTGCCTTTATTTAGCATCATGTCATAGTCAGAGATCAATTGCGGTAGGAGTATGGGTCTAAACCAAGCTATAACAGACCAGAAAATACTATGAAAGTTCCTCATGAGAGGCAAACCCCAGGATTTAGACTGCACACCTGCATCAAATCTCTGTGCTTCTTAGATGGTCTGCTCACAGAATAGTAGAGCCCAAAGACCCAAAGCTGGAGGGTTCTGCAACAAACAAAGGATCCACACCCAGGGCATACAGTGTTTTTAAAACAATCAAGCCAGAAAAACTACCAATAAAAGAGAAAACATGAATGCAAATGGTGATGGAGCACCTGCTGAGGAGGTGAGAGGCTCAGGGCTCAATTCCCAGCCTTAGAAATATAAAACAACTGCATAAATCTCCAGGCCTTTGAATCCAAGTGCAGTTTGCAGGCAGAACACATGTGCAGTGTGTGTGTGTGTGTGTGTGTGTGTGTGTGTGTGTGTGTGTGTGTGTGTGCAGCCCTGGCACTCACCCTCAAAAGCAAAAACTGAAGAATAATTAAATAGTGGCTATCTATTCTTTCAGGGTTTCTAGATTCGTCTATGACTTTTGCAGGTTTGTTCTTCCCCAATACTGATGTCTCTCCACCCAGTCCTCAGCCTTCTCCTTTCTCACTTTCCTCCTTCTCTCCCCTTCTCTTTCACCTTCTTGTTCTTCTCTTTTTTCTTCTCATTGATTGGCCACAATTTCTAATACAGTTTTTGAGAAAAATGCTGATAGCTGCCAGTCTGTTCTCCTTCCACCAACAGAGGGAAAGGTTTCAAAGTTGTGTTTTGACGTTTAATGTATTTGAATTGAATCAAAAATAGTAAATGTTTCCTGAAGGTTATTATTTATCTATTTTCTTAGCTACTCTTTTCAGATTAAGTAAATTTCTTTTTATATTTTTGCAAGAACTTAATAAAAATTAGGCAGTGGTGGCACATGCCTTTAATCCCAGAAGTTGTCAAATAAAATCCCAATTTGGTGTTGCTGGAATAAAATGAAGATGTTTTGGGTTGGTATGCCCAGCTCTTGTGCAGGTGCTTGGGATGTGACCTCAGCTTCTCTTGCTTTCACAACAAGAGTCCTTACCCACTGTACCGGTTCTCTAGCCCCGATCACTACTATTATTTTGTAGTTTGAAACCGACTTTGGATTCTTGGTTAAAGCTTGAACATGTTACAAAAGCTGCGCTGTTTTCCTGGATTTAACATGATTATAGCTTGGTTTCAAGAAAGATCTTGGTCTACTGTTTTCATTTCCTGTGACGAATTTATTCTAGGGCTAGGAGATTGGTTGGTTTTCTTCCTCCATGTTCTGCAATAGTTCACGTGGGATTATTATTGGTTATTTCTCAAACATTTGATAGAATTTACTCAAGTCACATGAAGCTGATATTTTAAAAAAGATAATTTTGAACTATGAACTAAATTTATTTGACCGATGAGCATTCAGTCTTAAATAGTCTATTAATTTTGGCTAAGCATCTACGTCTCTGACGTCATGAAAAGAAAAGTTAAAAAAATACGATGGATAAAAACTTCCCAAAGTTGAATCAAGAATCTCAGAGACTATCAAGTAGGACAAACGTGTAGAAATCTGTACTTAAATGCCACTTAAGTTAGGAATAATGAAAATAGTTTGAAGCAGCTGCAAAAATGACATCACATACTAAAAGGATGATTTGAATAACTGTGGACTATCTCATCAAAAACCATGGAAACAAGAGAAAAATACCCTTAAAGTGATAAATGAGAATACTAGCAACCCAGAATTGTATGACGCTGTATCAGTGAAAGTATTTTTAAGGGAACTGTGAAGTTAAAGTCTTCTCAAATGAGAATGGGATTTGTGTGTGCGGATGTAACTGATGGAGCTCATTCAGACCCATCTCAGGTTGTGTTTTCTCTGACTGGGAACCCGTGAATCTCTCAGAACAGTGCTATGCTCTCAGTTGGACCGTTCACTGCCCAACAGGGCACCACCTGTAAGAGGATTTCTATTTTTTAGCTAATTAATTAATTCATGTATTTATTCCTCTCTTCCTCTCCCTCCCATCTCTGTCTCTCCCTTCCCACCTCTCTCCCTCTCTCTCTCTCTCACCATAATGCACATGTGGATAACAGAGGAGAACTTGAAGAAACCTGTTCTCTCCTTCTCACTTCTGGGTATAGGCTGGGTACTGCCGCCGGCCTGCGGGCTTTGGCTAATTGTTCTGTCTTTGCCTTTCATTTCCTCACAGGGTGATCACAGTCATGCCAGCACTAGCTCTGGCTTTTTAATGTGGGTTTGGGAGAATCCAACTCAGGTGCTGAGGCCTGCTGCCTGTGCGGAGTCATCTGACTGTAATCAGGATTTCCTAACCTGCGTATGGGTACCAGGAAGAGCTGGGACTAGTCACTGGGTAAGATCTTTCCCCAGAGACCTCATTTTTCATTAAATTTTCTAAGGGCTCTCTCCCTGGAAAGGATTAGATTCATTGGTCACTATCAATGTGACTAGGTAGATTTAGGGGGAAATGTTACTTTTTCTTTTTTATATAAAGGAAAGTCTACCCAATTTTTATTTAGCTCCTGCTTTTTTTTTAAACCACTGAGGTTTATCTATCTTCAATATTTTATGAGAAAATAAAGATAAAATGCATTCATGTATACAACCCGTTTTGATTTTCCCCGAACCTTTCTCTGTATTGTTGTCACAGTTGCTTTGTTTGTCAACTTGACACACCTGAAAATAGAGGGCCTCACTGGAGGAAGTACCTCCATCAGACTGGCCCTTGGTTGCTGATTGGGTGGGAGATCCCAGTCCACTGTGGGGTGTGCTTCTCTGGGCAGGTAAACCTGGGCTTTATAGGAAGGGCGCCCGAGTGGGCAAGAGGAAGAAAGCCAGTGAGCAACATTCCTCTGAGGTCTCAGCTTCACTTCCTGCCTTCAGGTTCCTGCCCAAGTTCCTGCCCTGGCTTCTGTCTTTTGCATTTGCTTAAGGGTGTTCTTATCTACACAACTGAGTTCAACCTTCAAAACTATGTGTAAGTCTAAAATGATAGAATGTTATTTCTGAGAGGTCTAAACTTCCCCCATTTTACAACCGGATCTAAGTTTCAAGCTTTTAAGAGCAAACAAGTTTTTTTTTTCCTCATTAGTCAACACCCTCACAGCAGAGACGAGGAGGGCAGCACATACGAGGCCTGAGCCAGTCCCCACAGTATCATAATACAGTGATCAAAAAAGACAGTTTCTTTTTCCTTCTTTTATTTTTTTTAAAAAGAAAACAAACTGTCTTTTTTCATTACACATGCTGATCAAGTTCCCACTCCCTCCCCTCCTCTCATTCCCTCCACACACACCCCCATCCTACCCTCATCCACTCCTCAGAGAGGGTAAGGCACATTGCTTTGGGGGAGTTACAAGGCCCTCTCTACTATATCTAGACTGAGCAAGGTATCCATCCAAAGAGAATAGGTTCCCAAAAAGCCAGTACAAGCAGTAGGGATAAATCCTGGTGCCACTGACATTGGCCTCACAGTCTGCCCCAGCCATTCAACTGTCACCCACATTCAGAGGGACTAGTTTGATCCTATGCTTGTTCCTTCCCAGTCTGGATGGTGTTGGTGAGCTCCCATTAGCTCAAGTAGACTGTTTCAGTGGGTGTACCCATCATGGTCTTGACTTCTTTGCTCATATTCTCATTCCTCCCACTCTTCAACTGGACTTTGGGAGCACAGTCCAGTGTTCCAATACAGGTCTCTGCCTCTGTTTGCCTCAGTTGCTGGATGAAGGCTCTATGGTGATATTTAAGATATCAATCAGTCTGATTACAGGGCCAGGTCAGATTGGGCACCCTGTCCTCTAGTGCTTAGGTCCTTAGCTGGAGTCATCTTTGTGAATTTCTGGGAATTTCTCTAGAGCCAGGTTTCTTGCTAGCCCCATACTGGCTCCCCCAATCAAGATATCTCTTTCCTTGCTCTCATCTCTGTCCTTCCTCCACCTCAACTATCCCATTCCCTTAAGTTCTCCTTGCCCCTCCCCTTCTCCCCTTCTCCCCTTCTCATCCCCTTCTACCCTCTCATTTCTCCCCACCCCTGTGCTCCCAATTTTGTCAGGCAATCTTGTCTATTTCAACTTTCCAGATGGGTCTATGTATGTTTTTCTTAGGGTTTACCTTGTTACTTAGCTTCTCTAGGATCATGAATTATAGGCTCAATATCCTTTATTTATAGCTAGTATCCACTTTTGAGTGAGTACATACCATATTCATTTTTGGGGGGGTCTGGGTTACTTCACTCAGGATAGTGTTTTCTAGGTCCACCCATTTGCATGCAAATTTCAAGATGTCATTTTTTTACCCCCACTGAGTAGTACTCTAATGTGTAAATGTGTCACATTTTCTTTATCCATTCTTCAGTTGAGGGGCATCTAGGTTGTTCTCAGGTTCTGGCTATTACAAATAATGTTGCTACGAACATATTTGAACAAATGTCTTTGTAGTATGATTAAGTATATTTTGGCTATATGCCCAAGTGTGGTGTTGCTGGATCCTGAGTTAGGTTGGCTCCCAGTTTTCTGAGAAACTGCTATACTGATTTCCAAAGTTGTAAAAGTTTGCATTCCCACTAGCAATGGATAAGTGTTCCCCTTACTCTACATCCTCTCCAGAAAAAGCTATCATTGGTGTTTTTGACCTTAGTCATTCTGATGGTATCTCAGAGTTGTTTTGATTTGCATTTCCCTGATGGCTAAGGATGTTGAACATTTCTTTAAGTGTCTTTCAGCCATCTGAGATTCTTCTGTTGAGAATTTTCTATTTAGTTCTGTACCCCATTTTAAGTTGGGTTATTTAGAATTTTGATGTCTAATTTCTTGTATTCTTTATATATTTTGGAGATCAGCCCTCTGTTGTGGGGTTGGTGAAGATCTTTTCCGATTCAGTAGGCTGCCTTTTTGTCTTATTGACCCTGTCCTTTGATTTACAGAAGCTTCCCAGTTTCAGGACGTCCCATTTATTTATTGTTGCTCTCAGTGTCTGTGCTACTGGGGTTATATTTAGGAAGTGGTCTCCTGTGCCCATGCATTGAAGGCTACTTCCCGCTTTCTCTTCTATCATATTCAGTGTGGTAGGATTTATATTGAGGCCTTTAATCCATTTGGACTTCAGTTTTGTGCATGGGGATAGACATGGTTCTATTTTCATTCTTCTACATGTGGACATCCATTATATATTATGTGACAGCACCATTTGTTAAAGATACTTTCTTTTTTCCATTGTATAATTTTAGATTCCTTGTCAAAAATAAGGTGTTCATAGGTATGTGGATTAATATCCAGGTCTTCAATTTGATTCCATTGGTCAACTCCTCTGTTTTTATGCCAATACCAAGCTGTTTTCATTACTGTAGCTCTGTATTAGAGCTTGATGTCAGGGATGGTGATGCTTCTGGAAGTTCCATTATTGTAGAGGATTGTTTTGGCTATCCTGGGTTTTTTGTTTGTCCATATGAAATTGATTATTGTTTTTTCAAGGTCTATGAATAATTGTTTTGGGATTTTGATGGGGATTGCATTGAATATATAAATTGCTTTTGGTAGGATTGCGATTTTTATTATGTTGATCTTACCTATCCAAGAGCATGGGAGATCTTTCCATTTACTGGTATCTTCTTCAATTTCTTTCTTCAAAGACTTAAAGTTCTTATCGAATAGGTCTTTCACTTCTTTGGTTAGTGTTACCCCAAGATATTTTATGTTATTTGTGGCTATTGTGAAAGGTGATGTTTCTCTGATTTTTTTCTCAGCTTCTTTATCATTTGTGTATAGGAGGTCTACTGATTTTTTTAAATCTTGTATCCTGCCACATTACTGAAAGTATTTATCAGCTGTAGGAGTTCCCTGGTAGAGTTTTTGGGGTCACTTATATATACTATCATATCATCTGTTTGATTTCTTCCTTTCCAATTTGAATCCCATTGAGCTCCTTTTGTTGAAAAGACAGTTTTTGTAACCCCTTGAAACAAGTCCAGACTTGCCCCAGTATGCCCAAAGATGGAATAACTAAAACCTCATCCAATCAAAAATATACTAATGTAACTGCTGCTTGCTTGGCCAATTATGTTTGAGATAACCTAACTGTTTCTGAAATTCCCTTAGCTATGCATAAAAGGAGCCTGCACGTTCCTCTCAGGGTCATCGCCATTTTGTACAGGTGAACGATATATGTTGGTAAATAAACACTCTTTGTTCTTGTATATTCTTTGAGTCTTGGGTCTTTCTTCGCATTTTCTTGGACCCCTGCATTTCCTTTACTAATTCTGGAGTCTGAGACATACTGGGGCAAGTCTGGACTTGTTTCAAGGGGTTACAAAAACTGTCTTTCCAACAAAAGGAGCTCAATGGGATTCAAATTGGAAAGGAAGAAATCAAACAGATGATATGATAGTATATATAAGTGACCCCAAAAACTCTACCAGGGAACTCCTACAGCTGATAAATACTTTCAGTAATGTGGCAGGATACAAGATTTAAAAAAATCAGTAGACCTGATTTTTTGAAGGGCATTTTTCTATACCTAAATTATAAAATAGATCTAGCATTGGATAGCTTTACTTTTCACCATTAGATCTTATTCCATTGTTTGGAGTTTGCCTTGCTATAAATAAGTAACCTCCCAAGACAATTTTTTATTTTTCATTTTTCTCCTTTGGAATGCCTGTTAGTTATTAACGCCAAGGTCTTTTATCTGTGGTGTCTTTGTTGAATGTTTTACCAATTACTGCTGCTAGAGGAGATAATAGGAACGTGTTTGGAGAGTTTCCAGGTACTAAAGCTGATGCTTGATATACAGTGTTTGAATCTAAGGACCATATTCATATGTTCAGTTTTCTCAGATAAATATTCATCCACAGGAGTTAATATTTAATACTGCAAATTCAAGTTTGGTGAAAATAATCCACTTTTGAGGTAGAACTTTTATTTGACATGTTAAATATTTTTTTTGTAAGTACTGAAATACTTCTTTTAAATATTAATTCTTCATTAGTCAAGTAAGTAACAAGTAGAAAATATTCTAATTTTGACATTTAACCATAGTAAATTTGAACATCTGCTTATTAATGAACATTATTATTACTTTTAAGAATTATTTTTTGATATGCTATTTGTGCTGTCTAGTTTTATGTCATCTTGTCATAGGCTAGAGTCAACTGTAAAGAGAAAATCTTAAGTAAAAAATGTCTCCATCAGATCTATGTTTAGGGTATTTTCTTAATTAGTGATTGATGGAGGACAGCCCAGCCCATTGTGGGTTGGTGCCATCCTTGGGCTGGTGGTCCTGGGTTCTATAAGAAAGCAGGCCGAGAAAGCCATGAGAGCACACCAGTAAGCTGCACCTCTCAATAGTCTCTGCATCAGCTCCTGCCTCCAGGTTCCTGCTCTGCTTGAGTTCCTGTCCTGACTTCCTTCAGTAACAGACTATGATGTGGAAGTGTAAGCCAAATAAACCCTTTCTCTCCAATTTGCTTTTGGTCATGGCACTTCATCATAGAAATAACAACCTTAACTAGGACAGGGTCTCACTGTATCTCAGGCTGCTTGGTTTTGCTGCATTGTTTTGCCTATGTTTTCATATACTAGTCTACTCACCTTTGCAGCTTCCCAAGACAATGCATCATGTTAGGGTAAATCATTGAGTTTATTTCTATTTCGCAGGGCATTGGTAGATCAATTCAATGAACTCTCTTTATCTGAGGTTGGGTGAGGTTGAATAGAAACAGCTTTATGCTTCACACTATGTTGGAGATGAGTTAAATCTCCCCCAGTACTGGAGTTTATTGGATGAAAAAACAACCAAGAAAACATTTGCTGTCATGTTATTTTCTTTTTCCATATTCTTTTATTTTTTTCCATTAAAAAAAATTTACATTTCCTCCCCTTCTCCCAGTCCCCTCCCACTCCCCCCTCCTCCCTCCTGCTGCTTCCTTAAAAGAGGGCATGGTGCCCTGCCCTGTGGGAAGTCTAAGGCCCTCCCTCTTCCATCCTGGCCTAGGAAGGTGTGCATCCAAATAGACTAGGTTCCCAAGAAGATAATACATGCAGAAGAGATAGGTCCTAGTGTCATTGTTGATGGCTTCTCAGTCTGCCCCCATTGGCAGCCACATTCAGAGAGTCCAGTTTGATCATATGCTCGTTCAGTCCCAGTCCAGCTGGATTTGGTGAGCTCCCATTAGATCAGGCACACTGTCTCAGTAGGTGGACCAGCCTCTCATGGTCCTAACTTCCTTGCTCATCTTCTCCCACCTTCTGCTCTTTGACTGGACCTTGGGAGCTCAATCCATTGCTCTGATGTGAATGTAGGTCTCTGTCTCTATCTGCATCCATCGGACAAAATTTCTATGGTGGTGATCAAGATATTCATCAGTGTGACTATGGGACAATGCTAGTTCCGGCACCCTCTCCTCTGCTGCCCAAGGACCTAGGGGACATCCCTGTGGACACCTGGGTTCTCCTCTAGAGCCAAGTATCTTGCCAGTCCTAAAATGACTCCCTTAATGTAGATATCTTATTCCCTTCTCCAATATCCACCTTTCCTCCATCTCCACCCTCCCACTCCCCCAAGCTCTCCCC
>PVIU01025670.1:0-23312 GCA_004026605.1 Ondatra zibethicus
TATTCACCTTTCCTCCATCTCCACCCTCCCCCTCCCCCAAGCTCTCCCCAGTATTTCCCTTCTCCCTTCTCCTTCCCCCTCTCCCCTCCCCCCCTACCCCCACCTCTATCCCCATCCCCGTATTCCCACCTTTTGCCTGGCAATCTTGTTTGCTTCCAATTTCCAAGAGGATCTATATATGATTTTCTTTGGGTTTGCCTTGCTATTTGGCTTCTCTGGGCTTGTGAGCTATAAGCTTAGTGTCGGATGAAATTTCTATGGTGATGATCAAGATATTCATCAATGTGACTATGGGACAAGGCTAGATCAGGCACCTCCTCCTCTGCTGCCCAAGTACCTAGCTGGGGACATCCCCGGGACATTTGTGATCCCCTCTAGAGCTAAGACTCTTGCCAATCCTAAAATGACTCCCTTAATGTAGATATCTTATTCCCTTCTCCAATATCCACCCTTCCTCCATCTCAACCCTCTCACTTCCCCAAGCTCTCCCCAGTCTATCCCTTCTCCCTTGTCCCTCCCTGTCTCCCTTTCACCCTCCCACCCCTACCTACACCCCTATCCCCATTTCCGTGCCTCCACCTTTTGCCCAGCGATCTTGTTTGCTTCCAATTTCCAGGAGGATCTATATATGTTTTTCTTTGGGTTCACCTTGCTATTTTGCTTCTCTAGGCTTGTGAGCTATAAGCTTAATGTTCTTTGTTTATGGCTAGGGTCCACTAATGAGTGAGGACATACCATAATCATCTTTTTGGGTTTGAGCAAGGAAATCGGGACTGGGAGAGGCTGGTCCACCAACCGTGACAGTGTGCCTGATCTAATGGGAGCTCACCAAAGCCAGCTGGACCAGGACTGAATGAGCATATGATCAAACCGGACTCTCTGAATGTGGCTGTCAATGGGGGCTGACTGAGAAACCAATGATAATGGCACTGGGACCTATCTCTCAAAAAGCTAAAAGTATTAGCTTTTTGGGAATCTAGTCTATATGGATACACACCTTCCTAGGTCAGGATGGAGGGGGGAGGGCCTTGGGCTTCCCACAGGGCAGGGTACCCTGCCCCCTCTTAAGGAAGCAGGGGGAGGGAGGAGGGTTAGTGGGGGAGTGGGAGGGGACTGGGAGAAGGGGAGGAAGTGTAAATTATTTTTGAATGAAAAATAAAAGAATATAAAAAAAGAAAAAAAAAGAAAGCAATTCGACAAAAAAAAAACCTTTATCACAATGTGTTAGTAGATGTGTGAGTACATGTGTGCACTTGTATACATGTGTGTGTGCCTGTGAGTGTGCTCATACATTCCAAAACATGTCATAAGATGATTAACATGAGTCTGTTTTGTTTTTCTATCCTATGAACCACAGCTTTACTCACTGTGCCATTTCACCAGCCCATCTTTGTCAATTTGATAACACTATCACATCCAATATTTATTTTCTTCAAAACTGCTTCAGGGTACCCATAAAAGCAAACCACAGCATATTATCTACATTCTTATGTTTCAATCCATGAGAAAATGTCTTGAAATGAAGATAAGAAATAAATACCTATTGAATGAATTGTCTTCCCAAACATATTATGAACAAGTTAGTAATAGTATTATTAAACATAAGTAAGGAGTAATGACTTTATCATAGGAGATGTGTCAAAATTAATTTCAACAACTGTCTTTTTCTAACTATGTTTAAATCTTTCTCCCTTTGGGTAGAAGAAAATTCTGACATTGTTCCCTTGATGGTTCTGATATAAATATCTCTCCCAAATTTATGAAACTCCAGAACTCCCACTAGCTCCAAATGGTGTAATTATATTCTTGGAGTTTCATATTCTGTGAAGTTCTAGTTTGACATCAATTACTAGACAAGATGAGTAATAACACTGAAGTTAGTGTGAAAGTTCAGAGCAAACACTTAATGCATTATGAGTCATTGGGGAGGATGTAGGTAAATGATGGATAGACTCCAAAGCCAACAAACTACTCCACGACACACTACTGAATACAACGGAGTCAGAATAAACTGTAAGGTCTATGAAGCACTTTTGGAAAGGAAGAAGTGAAGCTTGAGAAAAAAGGCTTGCATAGGCAGTTACCATACTAGCCACAATTCCATATATGATATGTAGATTCATAGTAAGTATATATTCACTGCCATTTCTCAATTAATTTTCAACATAAAGTCCCTTTTTGCTATTAGTCATAAATTAGTCTTATTCTTTTGGCTATTCCACAGCTGTTTCAACAACATGGACTCTAAAATGGTGAGTATTTGCATAAAGGCAAAGTGTATTAAAACATTTGGGGTTAATAGAGAAGAAGAGCCGAGGCATGCTAGCAGGAGTGTTGAGCTCACAGTTCTGAAGCTTAAAAAGGAAGGTGCCCACATCAGCTCAATGCACACTTCATGAGGTCATGACTGTGTGAGATCATGCAAAAGGAAGAAGTCGCATCTCAGAGTAGGATGGGGAAGAATTCAGGAATCTTACTCACTTTAGGAACAATTTTCTTTTGTGATAGCTCAGGGTCTATAAAAGCTACTTCAGTCTTTTCTGATGGTAGAACTCTCAATGTTTCAGGAATGCTAGCCCTCATCTCTTGAAGCATCATTATTATTCCCATCATGACATTAGCAAATAAAACCTCCAATATGTGAATTTCTGGTGGACAAAATGTGCCTAATTAAGATACAAACTATATGGGGAAGAGTTTTAATTGAGTTAGAAATTAACTTTATTACATATATTCAATTTAACCTGCAAATAGCTGGTAAAAGCAAGTTTTCCTGTATGATCACTTTTCAACTTTCTCTCAAATGCAAAATTCTACACCTAGTAGTTTTTTAAGCTAGTAAGCAAACAACATTTTGATTATTTAATTTAAAAAAGTCTAATGTGTCTACATAATCATTTCCTCTTCCATGTCCCCATTGATCTTAAATACCTAGGTGTTATTTCACACATGCATCTATCTATACAGACATACTGTGCTCCAGAATCTTTATACTACTGTCCAGGTTCACTTTCTGGAATTAGAGGAGTAGCACAGACTGTATAAATTATAAACAAATCAATGTTATTGAGTCCATCATTTAGAGACTAGGAACTCCAAAGAAAAGAATTCACATATTATGAAGGGCTGCATGTTTCATTACAACATTGTTGAAGTAGCTCACGTGTGCACATACAAGTGAGATGACAGGAGCAAGAGAGCACGTGAGAGTTTATTGTTTTATCAAAATACTTCCACAATGACTAAATAATTCCCAATTATAGTTCATACCTGATTTTCCCTAAGATCCTACCTGTCAATATCTTATGGGGGCAATAGAATTTAATCTGATCTTTGAAGGGAACATTCAAACTACAACACTCACTGTAAGTTGCTATGTGAAAGAATTTTATCAAAGCAAAAAGAAAAGAAACAAACAAAAATGAGATTTTTTTTATCATACCTGAAATAGAAAGGGCAAATCACTAGAAACACAGATTCTGCAAGTCTAGTAGAGGCAGCTAACTTAAAATTAGGTGATATTGCTCTTGTTATAGTGAATCTGTAAAAATGCCTGATCATAAGAGAATAGTAGAACTGATCATCAGAGAAGATGGAAAGTAAGGGTTTATGCTATGATTTAGTAGCCACTTATGGGATCCCTACTGCATAAACCAAGCATAGCAGTTCACACCTTTAATACAGCACTCAGCAGGTAGAAGCAGGAATGTCTGCACTTCAAACTCATCCTCAACTACGTAATCAATTTGAGGCCAGCCTGAACTAGAGACCCTGTCTGCTCAAACAAAAGGAAGAAAAGAAAGAAGGAAGGAAGCAAAGAAGGTAGGAAGAAAAGAAGGAAGGGAGGGAGAAAGACCCAAATAAAAATACCATATAACATATAAGGTAGAGATCCATACTTGCTTTTCTGGAGACCATTACCATGTGATCCTTCCCTGTTGTCCTTTGTTTTTGGAGTTATAACAGATTTCTCATTTATGCTCAATTTAGGAAGATTTCAGGTAGGGGGAAGATTTTCTTTGTATGAAATCTTCTAAGCCTCATCCACTTTTCATGTTTATGTGAGAATACATTTTACTTCCTTGAGTATCAAATATAATTAGTGATTGTATATGAGATCTGCTAATTACAAAGTCTAAGTAAATAATCCCTTTACAATAGTATGTGGTGTTGAAATGAATAGTATTAAAATGTAAAGAATAAAAGTTAAATAAGTAAACATCACCATGCTTTATACCATGTTTTCACATAAACCTATTGTTTTTTATTACAGACCCTTCTCTAGCTCCCAAACTGTTTTTAATTTCACTCTAAAAAATTTAAAAGCAAACTCAAAAATGTGCTTTCCTCCCTTATCCTTTGCTTATGCTTTTCATGTCACCATCCTCAGTCCTCTTACTCTAATGTGACTCTGAAGAGAGAGGATTCGCAGTCAGATGCATCTGCAAATGGTTGGCTTCGATTTCACCCTGGATGGAAAAATTTATGCCCTGCTAGATTACAGAGTAAAAGCAAGTTGGGCTCTTGTAATGGTTGTTTTTAGATCCATAATATTATCTGCAGTCCAGAACTGTTATGACCAGCTCTTTCTAAGATGGAAGGGATAGTAGGTAGACCCTTTAAAAAGCAAGTTCTCCTACTAGCAGCTATAACTTCAAACTAAAAGCTACTTGTCAATGACTGAAGCATTAAGATGATTGATGTTCAGTCATTTGCCATGCCTGTCATCTTCACACCTTGCTGATAATAACGGCATCTTTGGATATGAACATGTAATGAACAGCAGTGTGTCAATAGGTATTAAGTGCCAAAGGAATAGAAACCAGCTAAAAAATAAGTTTCTCAGAGTAATGTGGATTGAAATTCCAGGCCTGCAATTACAACAGGAAGGACAACTTCTTCAATCCCAAGTGAATTTTTAAAGCTAGTCTGCCATAATCTATGAAACCTTCACCATATCCCAGCACCACTGTTGCCCACAGTTGCAAGTGGTGGACAGGGACAATAGAAAAAAGTTGATGGTGCAGGAGAATTGTCTGTATTCTGTCAATCATGTTTTAAATAAATGATGATTGGCCAGGCAGGAAGTATAGGCGGGAAAACCAGACAGGAAGCAGAGATGGGGCAATGAGAACAGGAGTATTCTGGGAAGAAGGAAGCTCTTTCCCCAGTCCTGCCCAGACCACCGAAGAATCAGGATGTGATCTGCCCCACTGAAAAAGGTACCGAGCCATGTGGCTAACATAGATAAGGATAATGGGTTAACATAAGCTACAAGAGCTAATAAGAAGCCTGAGCTAATGGGCCAATCAGTTTGTAACTTATGGAGAATCTCTGTGTAATTTGTGGTGTAGTAAGCCACTTTCTATCCTGCAAGATTACTGTGACACCATTAAGCTATATATCTTCTGGCCACTTCTTTTTCATCATCAACACAAGATTGCATCCCTGTGTGGAAGCTACCCGTTCTCGTGCCGCTGAGCTAAGTTTGAAGAAATTGCAGCGTCTTGTGTTGATGGAAGACATTGTTGATTTGGCAAAGAAAGTTGCAGACTGTGCACTATGGATGATTTTGATGAGGGAGACTTCAGTTTGGCAGATGACACCTTATTGGAAGGTTGCCTTTACGAGGATGACTATATCTGTGCTCCCGACTTTACCACTGACGATTATGTCCAGGTGACTGAGCTCTACTATGACTGAGTGGGCATGCAATATAAAGATTATGCCCAAAGTGAGAAAAATTTAGAATATAACATCTGCAATATTCTTTGGGACTTGCCAGCTGTGGGAACTGGGCAGGACAGAAACCCCAACAAGCGGGCCCTCATGTTACAAGTTGAAGCAAGTGAAAAACTGAGAAAGTGAAGATTTTTTTTTTTAAAGGAATGAAAACAAAACAAATTTGGTCACTCTGTAATGTGCATGATTATCAGAAAGTGTTTAAAGCCAAAAGGTATAAGTGATGTGAGTTTTTTCCAGCTAACTCAGATGGAAAGGAAAACACCAATGAATACACATTTGAAAAACCCAAGAGATAATTGTTCTGATTTTCATTCTTAGACAAATTTAGCTTTTAAATTTTCCTTGCTCTAATAGTTTTGACATTTCAAAAAAAAAAAGTTTTACAAACTAAGATACTGCCTTTTTCATTTAAGGCACCCTGTGTGTTTAGTGCATGTCATAACACCATTAAGTACCCTCAGAAGATGTGCAATTTCATGCTCTTACTGAAGGCTCTTAATGCCCTGAGTGCCTCAGAAGCACCAGGTAGAGCCTGGGGATCTGACAAAGATGGCTCTACTCTTTACAGTGGGTCTTAAATGTTAATATTGTGTCATTAAGGAAATAACTTTCAATTAGTACACCATCTACCCTTTTATTTTGTTTCTGTAAGTCCCATTCACTCAAAAATTTCCATCTGTAAAATCTGTCCTTTTAGGTAGAAATGCTTTTAGGGATTAATACCTGAAAATAGAATTTTATCATATTGCTTTTATTATATGACATAACCAAGTATGTTGCTAGGCGACTAGCTATGGCTTTTGGAAAATTGCAGTTTATTATAGATTACTTTAGAGACACTTTTTCAAAACAAATAGAATAGTGTTATCTAAAAGCATCTTCTCAAATCCTATATTCGAATTCTTTTAATCTACAACTCCAGAAGAAAGAATATGATGCACCTGTCATACAGTCATATTTCAGAAATTTTCACTTGGCAGAGAGAGGCAGATAGATATATGGACTGAGAGACATATACCTGGGATACCTGCCTACAGGAATCCAGAGTGCTAGTAAAAATGGTCATTGCAAATTATTCATTATATTTAATTTTGATTAAAACAACTTCTTTGATAAAGAATCCTAATCATTGAGAGATGTAATTTCTGATGAATAGAACATAGTACTTAGTTATTTCCAAGAAAGAAAAACAAACAAAAAAAATACCCAACAGTGGCAAATAAGTGAACATTTACTTCATTAACTATTACTGAATTAATTCTTTCTTCGTAGGAAAAGAAATCAATGTAGTTTGGGTTTCAATGAAGCAGAATGTGATTTTGTTACTTTTATTTCCCATTATAGTTCTTTTGTTTGTTTGTGGCATTTTGTACTTTTCACTAAAAACACTCATTTATTTCTCTAATAATTTGATGTGTTTAGACTATGTTTGCTGGAGTGGAAACCTTCACAGAGTTAAAGACAATTCAAATTCTTTCCACTGTAATTTAATGAAAGCATAAAAGTGTATGAAAAGATTCACCCATATACTTAAGTGTTTTTTTAAATTATATATATGTGTGTGTGTAGATATGAATATATTAGTGCAAAGTCCCTGGAGGGAACATTGGTATCATTATGTCCCCTGAGAGCTGGAGTTAGATGTGGTGGTAACCCACTCTATGCAGATAGTGAATTTAATGTGTTTTTCATCTAAGAAGCCAATGCCAATGCTTTACTGTTTTAAACACTTACATCAAGTAATTAATGCTAAATTACATGTTCAAATTCTTAATTGAAAATCATGGACCTTTTATTTCAGCCTTATTGTTACTTTTGGTGCAATAACTCTTTACAAAATAAAATAACTATCTTCACATCCTCTCTTAAATGAGTCTGTTTGTGAACTTTGATTTTTGTTAGGAGTTATTATTTTATATAACTTTTTCTGTTTTTAGCGCTCATCAAAATTTATTCATTCCCCTCATTAGCTTCCTTTACTGAAAATTTTGTTTTAACGAATACTTCCACTAGCTGGGTAGATATTTAAATAAGTTTTAAGTATGACTGCTTAGGTTGCTAATTTTCATGTTCTTGGAACCTTTCTCTTCTTCATGGACAGAGATGTTAGCCTTCTAAGTACAGAATTTTTAGGCTGTCTATTTTTTTCTATTCCTTTAAAAGCTACTGATGTTGCTCTATTGATTTCTGACCTGCAATTATCAGGAGGGAAAACACTAACACAAAACTAATTGCATCTTTTGAAGGCAACTTGTATTTTCTACTCCTACTTGGAGTGTCTATTTTCATTGAGTTTTAACTGGAACTCTATGACCTCTTGATTGAGTGCTTCAAATTCTTTTCACTGGATAAAAAATTGTTCTGAGTGTCTATCTGATAATAACTTGCTCACAATCAGTTCTGTTATTTTTATTCAAATTCCCAGAATCAGTGTATTAGTTCATTTGAACTATTGATCAATAGCTCTCAAATATTTTTAATATTTTATACTATCTGTTCTGTGACCATTTCATCCTTAACTCTTGTATGATTGCTGTGAGTCCCACCTTCTCTCACTCCCATCCCTATTATATCCTTGCAATTTCCTGCTTCCCATTCATGTTTTTTGTTTTATTTTGCTTTGTTTTTGTGACCTACTGGATTAACCAGGGTCCTCTGTGTGACCATTTATTGAGAACTATCCATTGGAGCATAGAAGGTTTATCCAAACAATCAAAAACAAAGCCTGTCCTTCCCCTCTATCAGTAAACCAAACTTCAGCAGAGAACAATAATGTTATATGGGCCACTCCCTAACCATAATTGACTATGGACAATGCCACTGTTGTACAAATTGTTTGCAAGCAGATCTTGAAGCTATGAGATCATGATTGTATCCTTATCTTATCCAGAAAAGAGGATTTTGCAGATTTTCTCCCTGTCATCTCCATCTTAGTTTTTTTTTAAACTTTCATAATATTCCCTGAACCTTAGAAGAGGTGCTCTGAATGGCCTTTCCATAACTAGACACTTGGCTAATCAACAATTATTCTCAACACTTGGAAAAGCCATGAATTTTTTCTTTCAACATTATTCTTTGCAAAGATACACTTCTAGAATTAAGACAAAAATTAATATTTGTATATGGGTATGTGTAAGAATTTAGAAGGCAGCTTGGGACTGTGTCAATTTAGCTAAACAACACTAGTAAGTCTCATCATATGGCCTAAGATATTAGTCATGAGTTGTTTTTTTAAAGAGAGTTAGGGTTACAGGTATGACTTCTGTCTCATGGAATGCACCTCAACACCAATAAAAAAACACTTTGTTAAACTACTCTCATAACAGTCATGCCACTATTGCAATAGTGGACACATCTGACCTGGGTGGTTATATGGTTGTTCATAGAGCTCTCAGCTAGATAATAACATTGAGTTCTTTTCTCTCCCAGAAGTCTGCGTTGTACCTTTTGGCAAATTGAATGGGAGAACAGAAAGGAAGAAGATTCAGATCCAGCCCTGATATGGAAGTTCCCTCAGTGTGCTGTGATTATCATTAATGAATAAAGAAACTGCCTTGGCCTAATGATAGGGCAGAACTTGGGTAGGCGGGGAAGACAGAACTGAATTTTGGGAGAAAGGAGGCAGAGTCAGAGAGACACCTTGGATCTCTGGCTGGAGGTAGACATGCTGAAACTTTGCTGGTAGGCCACAACCTTATGGTGATATACAGATTAAT
This sequence comes from Ondatra zibethicus, assembly GCA_004026605.1. Taxonomy (NCBI): domain Eukaryota; kingdom Metazoa; phylum Chordata; class Mammalia; order Rodentia; family Cricetidae; genus Ondatra; species Ondatra zibethicus. The sequence goes on from PVIU01025670.1 coordinate 9,462, forward strand.
AGAAATGGGTTAACTTAAGATGTAAGAGTTAGCCAATAAGAAGCTAGAGCTAATGGGCCAAGAAGTGATTTAATTAATACAGTTTCTGTGTGGTTATTTCGGGGCTAAGCTAGTAGGGCACCTGGGACGAACAGGCAGGCCCTCCTCCTACATATCCTTTGTTTAGAATGTAGGTTACAAATTGTTATGCATGGTTGTCAGGAGAAAAGCTAAACAAAGCATATTAGATTCAGAGTTTTTGGTTTTTCTTAAAGGGGGGAAGCACTATGGGACAATGGTTTTTACCCTCTCAATTGTATTTTAATAAAATGCTGATTGACCAGTAGGCAGGCAGGAGGTATAGGTGGGACAACCAGACCGGAAGTAGAGGCAGGTCAATGAGAACAGGACAATTCTGGGAAGATGGAAGTCCTAATTTGCATTTGTGACCCAGCCACAGAAGAAGCAAGATGTGACTGCCTCGCTGTATAAGGTACCAAGCCACGTGGCTAACATAGACAGGAATAATGGTTATTATAAGTTATAGGAGTTAACAAGAAATCTGAACTACTAGGCCAATCAGTTTATAACTAATGTAGACCTCTGTGTGATTTCTTTGGGACTTAATAACTGCAGAAACCAGGAAGGACAGAAACCTCAGACAACACAGCCCTAGCTTGATTTCTTTGTACTTTGCTATCAAGGTGTGTGATAGATTCAACAATAGACTATTAGTTGCCAAATAAACACTTTGTCATGAAAATTACATTCAAATGATTATTGTCATTGTAGTTATTATTTTCAAATCTCCTGTGGTGAAACAAGGAAGTTATTTAGTTCCTACCTCAGGTTTTTGATGAGTTAATTAAGGTCCAGTTAAATAACAGGAGGTGGCAGGACCCAACAAGACAACATGGAAGCTACTGAACTCAAACATTCTTGAAATTTACCAATTCATTGCTTCTTTATCATTTCTATCAGTTATACATGGCTGTCATTACAAACACCCTGCTATACCACAAGATCCGTGTAGATTGATATCCTAGAAAACTCCTTAAAACTTGGGAAATAAAAAGAAAAAGGAACCGGACAAGATTCAATAAGCAAAAAACTTAAAAGTCTCTGGTTCCTGAAATTTGCAAGATTCACAAGCTCCTTCCTAACATTATGTAAGCAGTAACAGTGCTTGGATGAAGTTACTGGCTTGTTCTCTATTCAAAGGATGCAGTTATCATGAATCATCACCCCACACTGAGATAGGCTTTCCAGTGATGAAACTACCTTTGAGCAATCCATGCTCCAGTAAATATTCTTATTAGAATACTTATGTTTCTTTTATGTAATAATAACAACAATAAAAATAAACCCAGAAGTCAGTAGTTTACCAAATTTGATGGGTGGGGTCATTAATTTGGTCTGTCATGGGACTCCTAGTAAAAAGTCTGTGGTAAAAAGACACTTGCTCATATTTCCCTAGAAAAAGTTACACATCACCACGTTTGTGAAGTGACTGAGAAATTTGAATTTGTAGCCAAGTCAAACAAAACAATACGTGATTTGGCAATCTGCTGTTGTGTATGATGTTTGAAAGTAGAGGAGGCAATCTTGCTGCACTGAACAATAAATCAGTGAGGACTGTGCTAATGCTGGACATTGAATTTAACTATAAAACACCCAGCCTACAGCTTAAAAACCTGGAAACATCTTTGGTGTTGAAATCCCACACCATTGCTCCCAGAAATCTCATAAGCAGAGAAACAGTTTTCCTCTTCTGTAATAAAACCTTAGCATAGGAGTTTAAACAAAATGTTTTCTGACCTTAAATAACTTGTCTCTAAATTTTAGTGGTTGTGTTTTTATTGTTAATAAAATAGTTTATTTGGTTCCTCCACTTCTTTTAGTAAATCTACTGCTTATCTGTTTCTTTTGAATCAATTTGCCTCTAGTTTTAAAGTTTCAGTTGTCCTAAGATGATATTATAAATATGAATTTTATTCAAGTTTAGTTCCTTTGGCTTCTTTATTTGGTTGGTTAATTGGATTTTGAAGTCAAGGTTTGTCTTATCGCCCAGGCAAATGCAGAACTCTGCATCTTCTTGCCTCTCGCCGGGTAGTGTAGAGATTGCTGAAATGAGTGTCTCACTACCATGCTCAGTATAGAGCATGTTTGGCACTATCACAGCCTGATGAAGGTCAATTACTGTGCCATTGGTTTTGAATCATGAATTTACAGATGTGCCGCCTTTCACATGCTCTGATTGTTGCCCAGACTAAATACAATAGTAAACAATTCTAGAAACAGATGCTGTATCCTCAGCATTAAGAAATCATGAATATTAACCTTTGTATGCCTATACTCAATGGCTTGTAAGCTTTCCAATAAATGGAAAATAATATTTAGTAATAATCTCCTGAAAACATCTTTTGAGGTTTCCTGGTAAAGAAAAGAAAATGTTAATAAAACATAAAAATTTGGAATAAACATTAGCTCAATACAGATTTTTTCTGCTCAATTATCCAGAACTTTATTAAAAATCCATTTTTTTCCATTAAAAATCCACAGTTTCATAATTTCCAAGTCTTCTAAACAATGACTTTTAGGCTTTGCCTGAAGGAGCCTAAATAGCAGTCTATTATGATAACTTCCTTTTTTGCATTTCTAATTAAATCTCAGTATGATATAAGTACAATTATCTTCTAAATATTTATTGATATTAAATTCTATTTTTAATCAGAAAGTCACATTTAGAAGAGTTGAGTATACCATAAATGTAAGTGTCAAGGGGCATCAATAGTGATGTATTAGTGAATAATTTACTACTTATTATTGGGTTAATAAAATTAAATATATGCCAATATGCCAGAAACAATGCTTAAAGTGGTCAGAATTCTCCAAACACATATAATTATGGCCAATAGCTTAGTAGAATAAAGCGAGGCAGAAAATCTGAACAGAGAGAGAGAGAGAGTAGGCAGAGTCAGAGGGATACCATATAGCCTCTGAAGGAATAACATGCTGCACCAGTAAGCTATAGCCTAAGGGTGATACACAGATTAATAGAAATGGGTTCATTTAAAATGTAAGAGCTAGCTAAAAGGATGCCTAAATCATTGGCCAATCAGAGTTGTAATTAAAAAGCATGTTTATATATATAGTCTTAGGGAAAGATTCATTGCTGAGAAATTGGCTCACACTATCCCCGAGGCTGACTAATATACACTGTGAAATGCAGGTTGGAGACGAAAAAAATGGGGTGCCAAAATTGGTGCTGAGAAATGGGGCCCTAGCCATGATAAGCCTGATGTCTAAATTCTTAGACCTTTGCAACTATTTTGTGCTGAAGCATGGTAAGGTCTATACTTTGGGGCTAGAAAAACTCTGGCATACTACAATCAGAGCACAGTGGGCTCTCTTGGGGATCCTGGAAAAGAATAACACTGAGAGAAATGTAGACACTGGAGACCTGGCGCATGAAATTTCAGGGGATATTTGACAATTTCCATGATAGTTTTGGCAAACATTATGACTTCATTCTGCTCATGCCGTGAAAACCTGAGTGAAAATCATATGTTTGGCAGAGAATATTTTGAGACTGGAGAGCATCAAGGTTAGTACTAAAATGGCAATTACAATTGTTACAGAGATCAAGCAGAAGATACAACTCCTGCAGTGCACTGGGCCAAAGAAAGGTGTCCTGGGGCAAAACTCTACCCACTGGAGGCTCCATTTTATAAAGATCTAAATCCATCTAAAGAAGGAAAGCCTAAATGATGGGGTTCTTTTATATATGAAAGAAACAAAGTAGGAAACTGTATCCATTTAATGAGCACATACAAGCTGACACAGCTATGGGTCCAAGGAATCAGGCAATATCTTGAGATAGCACTGGAAGTTGTCAATGTCATCTGTGTGGCACTGGATTTAGTGACATGAAACATGTAGAATTGAAATGGACATGGAGTCTTGTTTCATGTTTGAAGAAAACAGCTGATGTCAGACATTATATGTCAGGGCTATAGTCCCTGCCAGGAGGCCTTGCAACAGACAAGTTGATTTCTGAAGGACATGAGAGAAGAATTAAGGAAGTACCTATGCCACTAGTTTACTGCCCATGCATTTATATTACAATTAAAGCCATGTGGCTGAGCTGACCTACTGCAAAATGAGCTTTAATACAAATAATAAGAGCAATGCAAAAAAATAAATATAAATAAATAAATAAAGAGAGAAATGCTTTCAGTTTGACTCGATTGTTCAGGGGTTTTACATATGCTGTCCCTATGGCAAAATCCCAAACTAGTCAAGGAGCTATAGGCGATTGATCTCTGCTAGGAGATGGAAGGTGATTTTTTTTTTAAGGGTACATATAGCCCCTGGTAACTGACCATGTTCCAGTAAAAGGCTATATGCATCAAAGAATGTGGGCAACACAAACTAGGTTTAATGAGATAAAAAATAAAGGAAGAGAATAAAAGAATAAGAAACGGACACACAGTTGGGTGGAGAGAGAAGCAGGTATAGATCTGGATAGGTTTTGGAGAGTGGTAAATATGATCAAAACATATTGAATGAAATGCTAAAAAAAAACTACTAAAAATAAAAATGGAGATAAAAAAGAGAGATTTTTTTAAAAAAAAAACTGGATTCATGTTCAAGCTGAACACAAAATGATGAACATAGCCAATCAGGAGTTTCTAGGCCTTCTGAGAGTCAATTTCTCATCTGTAAAAGCAGGAATAACAAGTCCATATGCTTCCAATGGTTGTTATAAACATTAAAAACATACTGTATTTAACTGCACTCTTGTCAAGTACATACTTCCTAGAAAGTTCAGTATATGGTAGCTTGTTCCATGACCATAATAAACAATAATAGTTAAGAATTACTTGTCATGGTGATCTACAAAATAGAAATAATTGCAAATGAAGATACTTTAATGGTGTGAGAAGTCCTTCTCTGTCTATGTGTTGCTTTTATTGGATAATGAATAAAGAAGCTTTGTCTTGTGATAGGGCAGAATAGAGCAAGGCGGAAAAACTAAACTGAATGCTGGGAGAAAGAAGGCAGAGTCAGGGAGAAGCCATGTAGCACTGCCAGATGGATCTTTACCCAGTAAGCCACAGCCACGTGACAATAAAAAGATTAACGGAGATGGGTTAGTTTAGGATGTAGGAGCTAGCCAATAAGAAACTAGAGCTAACAGGCAAAGCAGTGATTTAATTAATAAAGTTTCTTATGATTATTTTAGTTCTGGACAGCCAGGAATGAACAAGCGGCTTCCTACAATACTTCAAGGACATATTCACTAATTAGAATACTAAGTAAGTACTGAAACTATAACCCAGTTTATGCTTTTATCTTATGAAGGCATTATTTTATATCAAGTCTAAAACATGATGAACACAAACACAGACTAAGGATTTTTACTAGGTTTAAGTGCCTCATGGGAAATTTTACCTAATCCTGCTCCCCTTTTCAAGGTCATCTACTAAATTTAGAGAAAACTTTTTATCAGTTTGTCTTCCTGAGCTTAACTAGTAAATGGTTGAACAGTACCTAAGTCCCAAAACATGAAAGCTTATGGAAAAGGATTCTAAATCTCCATGAAGTCAAGATAAAGCTGTGCTTAGTTTTGTTTTATATGCTTAAGACTTTAGTTTTTAACCTATTTTAAATTGTTGATTCAGAAGAATATGCCCATGTGTGTATAGTGATGAAGAACAATTCTGTTAGGATAATAAATTACTGAAAGTCGAATCCAAACTAACAAAACAAAGACAGATATTTCAGCATGCAAAATTGAGTCTGAATATACAATTAAAAGAAAAAAATGATTAATATGTCATATGTGATATTTTAAGCCTACACGAAAAGTTTCATGATACAGAGAGCAAACATAGTGAATACACGCCTCTTATCTCCAGAAAACACATTTGTTAGGCTGAAAAACAAGATACAAGTCATGTATAAGCCACTGCAATGAAAAAATACAGTTGTTACTTGAAAATGTCACCAAATTGTAAATAAATTATAATTGACCCATGAGGTTCTTATTTATCTCAGGGATTTGTTTGTGAGGCTTCTCAATACTTTTGTGATAAATACAATTTAACTACATGAGAAAACAAACAAAAGAAATTAGAAAATTGAATGTGTTTTGACATTCTTATCCAGTTTGAACATATAAACTGTGCAGACACAGAAAAGAAGGAGAGGGAGAAAGGGGAAAGAGAGAAATCACGAGTGGAAGAAGAAATGCTCAGAATGGAACTAGTTAAAAGCAAGCCTTGCAGGCTCCTCTACCCACCCACTCCCAAAAAATGAAGTAGAAGTTTTTTTTTATAAAATGGTTTTATTTTATTTTAACCTGATATATCAAAGCACAAAGTGTCAAACAATTTGATGTGTTGCCTCTGGAGAGGAAGCCTAAGACAAGCAACAACATAAAACACAGTTGCCACTTCAAAGAGAATATGAGATAGTGTATTCTGGAGTTAAATATGAGTGACTGTAACTCAGGAGCACAGATTTAGGTTATCCTAAATCCTATGTTGCAACATGATAACAGTTTAATGAAGGTTTTGTAGCTAAAGAACAAAGAAAATCATAAATCAAACTGTTTTTGTAATACATTGGTAGAAACAGCAGGTAGGCAGGCTACAGGGAAGCAGGAAAGCCCATGCAAAAGGTCTGGGATGCTCTCTCCCAGCATGCTTAGCTTTCTGATTTGGGGATACCAGAGGTATGGTCTTACATTTCAAAGAGATCTACTTGATAGTCATGAAGATGTTAGGTTTCACATAGAAGTGTTAAATAAGTGGCTAGTTAGCAGCTAAGATAACCAAAGATAATTTCTCTGTGGATTTGCCACAATTCCAGGGCTCCACAATCATTGCAATCCTAATAGGGTAATCAGCCTTGCAGAATGTTCAGTTTTCTTAGAAGTAGATTTGATTTTTTTTTCTGGGGACTTCAGTGAAAATTTATAACACTGGTAGTTGTCCTTACAACACTGGGATTTCAGCTGTGTGCTCTCTTGGTCCCCTCCCTCTTTTTCCTTCCCTTAATCATCTTTTTCTCTTCCTCTCTTGCTCTCCCCATCTCTTTCCTCAAGGCCAATACAGTCTGCTGGCCAGGGTCAGAGTAGTACTTTCTCTCTCTGGTCTGAACTTGTCTAGATGCCTTTGACTGTGCCCTCCCCAATGTCTATAATAAAGACCTTCTCTCCAACCACACGTTGCAGCTGTCCTGTTGTCAGTTCATATAGGCAGACGTCTAGATGTGCAGCAAAACTGGAGTGAATGATAAAATTTTTCTTCTCTTCATCATCACACAATCCCCTGGTATCTGCTTTTTGTTTGTCTGTTGTTTTATTTCCTTAAATCAGATAGAATCAGTAATCAATATGCCTTACTGACATTTTAATCATATTCTCAAATATTAATATTCTGCACACCATTAACAACCGTCTGCCTTTGAAATGGAGGGAGACTCCAGTGACAAAAGGGAGCTCTCTAAAGAAAGTATGGAAAGATACAGAGCTGTGTGACAGTCTAGAAACTATAAGGAAAAATACAAATATAAGACACTTGTCACCCTCTTGAAAATAACGAAAGACATTTCTCATCCCTGCCCCCACAACAAGCTCTGAGATGAAAGTTGTGTTTTTGTGTCTACCCCACTGCAGAAAACCCAAGTCCTTCCCCTTGTTTCTCTTTCCTCTACAAATCTAAAGCTCCTGCAAACACTTTGAAGACAAATTAAAGGGCTTTCAACTATCTTTCTCATAGTTATTTGCTGAGAATATAACATCTTTCCTATCTTTACCACTAAGTTTATGAATTGTGCTAATTTATTATGGCAACACTGAAAAACATTTACTGCCATAAGTAGATAGAATTCTCAGAACACTTATCTAATGCCAGCTTGTCACGGTTTCCTTATGTTTGTCCATGTTTCCCATGTAAACAAGGTATCAATCATATTTCAAAGAGAAGCAGTTATCTATAACTCCCTTACAGGAGGTGTTTCATGGAGCCAATAAATATGAGTTTACTTGTTTCATTGTGTACTGATATAGTGGCTCAAATAAGTTCAACAATGAAACTTAAAGTGAATTTCTATAAATTTTCTAGGCAGGTGGCTGGCATATGAAAAACACTCTGAAGTAAATTAACTTTAGAATGAAAATTTTGATTTTAAAATCATACTTACAGTTTTTCTAACTTTTAAAAACTTAAATGTTTCTAAGTATTAAAATTTAATTTTCTAAAACAAAATTTAAATGAAATTAAAAAAGAAAAAATTTGCAATTGCCTTGATGTGTATGTGCAAAAAAGTTTCAGAAGTCCTAAGCATACTTAAAAGTAAACAAATTAAGATTTTTGTCTTTGAATAATGTAAAACTATATATATTATATATTGATTATATATAATACTATTATGTTATTAAATGTGCATCACAAAGAGATCTGCTAAATGACTGGTGACTCAATTATTCACTGACAGTTCATAATCCTATGATCTAAAACCAGTCTAACATTTTTTCCAATAAATATTTGCTGTTAATTGTGACTCCATGCTTGTTCTTTTGAGGACAAACATTGAGAAGAAGGAAGGCTATATACATATATGTCACAATCTTTCCTATGAGAAAATAAGGTCAAGTTAGTCCACAGTAGACCAAGGATTACGTGAACAAGTAGGACTCAGAAACCAAAGCTTTGATATTATGCTTTCTTCTAAAGAGCTGTGACTTCTTGATCTGGCGGGTAAAATATGTGAAGAAGATACCTAGACCAGATAGAAAGTGTGCACATCATCACAGGATCCCCATTCTGACAGTGCGACAGTATGTGAAATGCACAGGAGTCTGCTGACAGGCGCAGAAGGATCCTGACTCCTGGGAAAGGATAAATGGAGTTAGAAAGCGATGAAACTGCAAGAAATACCATAGTTCTAGCTGCTGATCTTAGAAGATAATCACTATGACCTGATTCTCACTGACTAAAGTTACTATAAAGCCCCCTGAAGAGTAAAGTGGTGGTAGGGAAGCAAGGAAAAGAAATATATTCATAGCTCCCTTAGGTCCTTGGAGATATGACTACTGTTGAGGCACATCTACTTTCATCTTCAAATGTGTGTCATTTGAAAACTGACATTCCGATTTCCTTGATAAAGGTGAATTGCATTTCATTCTGACAGCTGTAACATTAATATTTCAAGAAGTGCTTTTCAACTATTGATCATGTTTCATTGGAAGAGAAGTTAAGCTTTCTGTATATATGCCCACATTTTGTGGGACATTATTCTCTGTGTTTTACATTTTCATTTGTTCCAATCAATTTGTGTTGAAATCTTTGAACAGCTAACAGAGTTTGTCCTTTTAAAGCACCTCTACTTTTTATGTTGTCATACTAAGAATAACTTTTTAATAAAAGATGAGCACTTCGCTTTTTAGTTTTCAAATTCACTGAAAAGATAAAGATTTTTTTAAACCAAAGTGTCAAATGATAGGTTCTGTTATTACCTTGGCAAAAGATGGAATTGCTGATTTCAATGGTGATGGCAAAGGCAATAATCCAAAATGAAGAATTCTTTTTTTCAAAAAAAGTGAATCTGGGAAGAATTAAGAGTGTGAATATTATCAAGACAAATTTAAAAATCCTAAAACTCTCAACTAATATAAAAAGAACAGAAGAAATACTGTTTTCTCTTGATACTGAGCAAAATGTTTTTGTTCAGTTTATAGATTCGATTTTACTGTGTATTAATGGAAAGAGAAAACTATTTCTAGTTTGGTCCAATCACAGAAAATCAGAAAGGCTTCTTCTACAGTGGTTCCCTGTCTTCACTTTGATCATCTGTAGAGGGAATTTTCAGGCATATCTTACTATATACGGTGCTAATAAGTATGAATTTAAAAGCTAGCACAGTGTTTCTGTTAAGAGAAATCATATGAATGCTATGAAGAAAGCTACAGAGATCACCTCTTGGCAAAATGAAGGGTTAGAAATGTACTACTTGCTGAATCACAGAGACTCATGATCTTGCTCAAGTAACAGAGATCTCAGTTTATGATTAATCAAAATAAAGCCATGGCTTTACTTTTTAATTAAATAATTATTTTTTTAAAAAACAATCTTTTCTCATTTTGCATAGAAATCCCAGTTCCCACTCCATTCCCTCCTCCTGCTCTCTCCACCTTTCCCCCTGCGCTATCTCCTCAGAGCAGGTTAGGTTTCCCATGGAGAGTCAACCAGGTCTAGTACATTGCTGTGAAGCATAACTAAGGCTCTCCCCACTGTATATAGGCTGGACAAGGTATCCCTCCAAAGAGAATAAACTCTAAGAAGCCATTTCAAGCAATAGGGATCAATACTGGTCCCACTGCCAGTGGCCCCACAGTCTGCACCAGCCATACAACTGTCACCTATATTCAGAGGGCCTAGTTTGTTACTGTACTGGTTCCCCTGTTGTCAGTCCAGAGGCAGTGAACTTCCATTAGCACCAGTACGCTGTTTCAGTGGGTGTCCCCATCATGGTCTTAAATGCTTTGCTCATGTTATCAATTCTCCCTCTCTTTGATGGGACTTTGGGAGCTCAGCCCAGTGCTTTACTGTGGATGTCTGCATCTGCTTCCATCAGTTGCTGGATGAAGGTTTTATGATGACAACCAATGTAGTCAGCAAGCTGATTACAGAAAAAGGCTAGTTCTGGCACGCTTTCCTCTATTGCTTAGGGTCTTAGCTGGGGACATCCTTGTGGATTCCTGAGACATTCTTAGTGCCAGGTTTCTTGCTAGCCCATAATAGCTCCCTCAGTCAAGATATCTCTTTCCTTGCTCTCCTTTATCATTTCCCCATCTAGACCATCCAGTTCCCTTATGTTCTCCTACCCCTCCCATTCTTCCATCTTTGTTGTAAGGAGGCCTCTAGTATATTCCCAGCCACCAGGCAGCTCAGACCAGAAACAACCACACAGAAACTGTATTAATTAAATTACTGCTTGTCCCATTAACTCTAGTTTCTTATTGTCTAGTTTCTTATTACAAATTAATAATATGTAATTATTAAATTACATATTAATTTAACCCATTTCTAGAAATCTGTGTATTGCCACATGGCTGTGGCTTACTGGGTAAAGTTTCAGTGTCTGTCTCCAAAACAGTTTGGCATTTTTCCTGCTATGACTCAATCAGGAAAACCTCTCTTAAAGGAGCTTCGCCAAGCCACCAGCTGAAAAAAAAATTGTGGCTAAACTTTTTTTTTCCCCGGAAAGGGATGGCAATTACTGCAGGGACTCATCACCAGTCAAAGTGCTGAGAATAAGTTGTAGAGGAATTATCAGCCCTAAATGAAATATGTATATAACACCTACAAAGTTCAAGAAATATTGCATAAGTGGAGTGACAAGAATGTAAGAGACAGAGTAAATGGTGGGGTATTGTGCAATGCTGTCTTATGAGCTTAATATGCCTCATGTTCTTAAACTCAAAGCAGGTATGATTTCCTCAACAAGGAAAAACGTGATAATAAATTACATATTGTGTTGTGCTCTCTTGAATATGAAATTAGCAAAAAGGTGAAGCAATGAAAAATAGATATATATGCAGTAATTTTTAAAGCACTTTTCTTGAAGAAAAAAGTCTATCTTAACTATAAAGTAAAGGTAAAGATACCTATCAAAGCTTTACTGAAATTACTAAGAACTATCTAACTAACAACTGAAAAGAAAATATCTTGGAGATCCTAACAGCCCATCAGGGCAAGAAAAAATGCCAAGCAACCAATTCAAAGAGGTAATTGTCGTGATAATCTATAAAATAGCTTGCAGTATGTTTAGTTATTAGGCTTACTGCTCCATTTTTTTTATTTGCATAGGTGTTTTACCTGCATGCATGTCTGGCCCAACCTATATTACTGGTGCCTGTGTAAGTTAGAAGAGGATACTGGATCTATATATATATATGGTTGGTTGTTAGTCACCATGGGGTACTGGGGAATGAATCCAGGTCCTCTAAAGATCAGTAGAACATGTTAGCTGCTGAACCTTCTCTCCAACTCAAATATGTCAGGTAATGAAATAGAATTTACTTCCCTGGTCTGTTGAAGAGACTCCTAAAACATGCAGTCTATTGCTGTTGTTCTTAGTTGCCCTCCAGAAGAGAAAGGTAAACCTCTATCACTGAAGATAATGTTAATTCAAACACAGGACTCAGAGACCCTGACCTAAAATTACCTAAATGCTTACTCCCTGAAGCCTAACAATCATGATAACGTGCAGGTTTCCAAAGGAGGAAAGCAACCCATAACAGCTATCAGCATGTTGTTGACCTTACAAGTGCAATAACAACATGCATACATTGGCAGTAGCCAAGAGCTCCCTAATTGGACTAAAGACCCATTCTACAAGAGAAAAACCAACCTTCCCGATACTAGAAACCTAGCCAGCTCAGTGCTTATGAAGTCATGGATCATGGAAGATAACTGAAATCTACTATTTTACACTCAGCATAATCTCTAACTACAATCTAAACTTTTATCTTACATTCATAAATAACTATAGTCTTCCATCACCCAGGAAATTTTTCTTTGTAATAAAACTAAACCATAGCAGAAAAGCAAAACCAATGAAAATGCAGTTGTGGATCTTATTCTCTCAGATTCAGCTACAAACTACTCCCACAAGTTAGGCTCAGGAAACACTATGAAAGTGTGGGTAGAAAAATTGTAAAGGCCACAGGATCAGAGAGTTTTCTGTAAGACTGGGTCTCCTAAGAATATCAGCACCTACACCTGTGAAGTCTCATATACATGACTGACTGAACATGAACAAAACAAGGATGATACTAATAGACAGAACAAAGTCAACACATTAGAAAGCCCAGTAGGCCTCAACCATACAACAAGAACTCGAGAATTAAGGAGTACTGAGAGTAGGAAAAATAGTTTTCCTCAAAGAAAAGCTTACCAATATGCAAAGAAAGATACATACTAGTAGCATTATACAGAATGAGCTGATTAGGCTTAGAAATATATGAATATACATTTAATATATAAACATAACAACAATTACAAAAAAGAGGTCATGAATTTGAAAGAACAAAGATTGGGTGTATGTGAGGATTAGCAATAAGGAAACAGAAGGGAGAAATTATATAATTATGTTATATCATCAAAAACAAAATTAAGACTCTCCAGGAAAGCAGGTAGACTAATTGGAGATCTTCACATCTCTCCTTGTTCCTCCAAATCCAATCCTCTGGTTTCATCTCTAGTTTTGAGGAAATGTATCCCCATTTGTGTCAGCTCCAAATCCATAGGAACATACTTTACCTGAAATCCTCAGTGGCCACACGTATCAGGATTCCAGAATTCCCTATCAGACAAAACACAATCACCATAAATTCCTAAGAACAAGAATGGACAACAGAAACCAATGAACTAAACACTCACCCAACAAAAGCAAGAACAGATTTTAGCACTGAGAATTACAATATTCCCAATCCTACATGTCTATATTCAGAACTAAAAGCATAATCATTTACAAGCCAGGCTGTGATGTTGCACAACTTTAATCCCAGCACTCAGGAGAAAAAAGAGGCAGGCAAACCACTTTGGAAATCAGTGTGGCAGTTTCTCAGGAAATTGGGAATCAACCTACCTCAGGACCCAGCAATACCACTCTTGGGAATATACCCAAGAGAAGTCCAATCATACTACAAAAGCATTTGTGCAACTATGTTCATAGCAGCATTGTTTGTAATAGCCAGAACCTGGAAACAACCTAGGTGCCCCTCAATGGAAGAATGGATCAAGAAAGTGTGGATTATATACTCATTAGAATACCACTCAGCGGTAAAAAACAAGG